>JAQZBX010006140.1:0-11869 GCA_029593785.1 Cabassous unicinctus | reverse complement strand
TCTGCAGGAAACTGCAATCACTTTCTGCCTGGAAATTGTAGATTCTCTGGCATCCAGGAGGCTCCAATACCACCTTTTGCAAGGGAGGAGGTAGGCATGTGCTTAAGTCTACATGGTAACTGTAGTCAGTTTTGACTCACACAGCTTAGTCGGCTGCCCACTCTTGTGGTTCCAGCTTTGCCCCAAATAGGGGAAGAAGAAGAGTGGAACTACATTAGTCCCTCCTACCAACTACAGATTGTCTTGGCATGTATGGATTGGATTACTGCCTATAGCTTCAGCTACATACCTAATACAGCAGGAGAGAAATTCAGAGACGCTTCTTCACTTTCTGGGGCAATGTGGCCAGCTTCAGTCTCCACAGCTTATAGTTCCAAATGCATCCTTGGCTCCTATTCTGCAACAAGCAAGAGAGAAAGGGTAAGAAACAGACGAAAAAGAGCTGGAAAAAAATCAGCGTGGCTAAGCCTGAACCAGTATAAAGTTTCAAATTAAGTTAAGCCAAGTATCACAGAGGGACTGTAGCACAAAACAAACCAAATAGAAAGCCCTAGACTAAGTAGAGAAAAAGGGCCAAAAATAAATACATATAGTATATCAGGTGCTGAGACACCAAGAAAAAAATTACAATCCATACCAAGAAATCAGAAGATATGGCCTAGTCAAAGGAACAAACTAACCTTTCATATGACATAAAGGAGTTGAGAAATGTTATCATAGATGTTCAAACAAATTTCCTTAATAAATTCAATGAGATAGAAAAAGAGATTAAGCATATTAAGAAGACACTGAGTGAGAACAAGGAAAAATGTGAAGGAAAACAAAAAAAATTGGAGGTCTTATGGAAATGAAAGGCACAATAAAGGAAATTAAAAATAAACTATAGGCATTTAGAAACAGATTTGAAAAGACATAAGAAAAGATCAGTGAACGTGAAGACAGGGCCTTTGAAAGCAAACATACAAAAACAGATAAAGAAAAGAATGAAAAATGTTGAACAGGGTCTCAGGAAAATACATGATGGCAAGGGACATGCAAACATACATATCATGGGAGCCCCAGTCAGAAAAGAGAAGGGGAAAGGGGCAGAAGGAATATTTTATGAAATAATGTAAGAAAATTTCCCAATCCTATGGAAGAAAATAGATATCTGTGTCCAAGAAGCACATTTTCCCATTTGAATGAATCTGAACAGTTCTACTCTGAGACAATAATCAGGATGTCAAATGGAAAAGATAAAGAAGGAATCCTGAGAAAGCAAGAGAAAGAAGATGTATCACATATAAGGACTGTCCAATAAGAAACCATGGAGGAAAGAAAACAGTAGTATGGAATATTTAGGACCCTGAAATACAAAAAATGCCAGCCAAGAACCTTATATCCAGCAAGATTATCATTAAAAAATGAGGGCAGGTTTAGAATATTCACACATAAACAGATACTGAGGGATTTTGTAACCAACAGCCTGGCTTTGCTGGAAATACTAAAGGTTTTGACACAGGCTAAAAAGAGAATGCAGGAGAGAGAGGCTTGGAAGAGTCAAGAAATGAAGATTAAATAAATAAAAGTAACTAAAATTGTAAAATGAGTGGTGAAAACAATATATGACAGATAAAAACCAAAGAAAATGGGTGAAGTAAGAACAGCCTACAGAGTAATAACATTGAATGTTAATGTGTTAAACTTCTTCATCAAAAGACACAGACTGGCAGAATGGATAAGAAAATATTAGCCATCTATATAGTGTCTACAAGAGACTCATCTCAGACTCAGGGATACAAATAATTGAAAGTGATAGGCTCAAAAAAGATTTTCCATACATGCAGTAACCACACACACACACACACACAAAAGCTGGAAGAGCTATACTTATATTGGATGAAATATATTTTAAAAACAAAGCTCTTATAATACACATGGGAGGTCATTGTATACTAATAAAAGGGACAATTCACAAGAGGAAATAGCAATCATATATGTATATGCATCTAACCAAGAGGCCCCAAATTACATGAGGTAATTACTGGCAGAACTGAAGGGAAAACTAGATGTCTGTACAATAAAAATAGTTGAAGAGTTTAATACACAATTCTCTTCATTTGATAGATTATCTGTGCAGAGGATAAATAAAGGAAAAGATAGATTGAATAATATGATAAATTAAGCTTAATATTCATTTATAAAATATTGCTCCTCAAAACAGCAGGATATACATTCTTCTCAAGTGTTCATGGATGGATATTTCTCTAGGATAGACAACATGTTGGGTCACAAAGTAGATTTCAATAAATTGAAAGAGTTCATCTGGCTAAGAGACTTCAAAGACAGTCGGGAATTCATCCCAGAGGTAACGCTTATGCACAACTCAGTAGGATCTCATAGAACACCAAAGTGGATATCACCCCACACAGAGGGGTTCCTGAGTGCTCTGGAGACACCCAGGTCCTATATAAAGTGGGATAGCTCCAGAGATTGATGCCTTGTCAGTGGGCTCTACTTTGGAATCTGTGCTCCTGAGAGTGACAGAGTTGGACTCAAATAAGTCCTCCCTGCACATGGTCCATCAGTCCCTTCTATTCAAACCTATATGTGGTGTTGGAGTTTGTAAGTGTACTTCCAGAGAGTGGATGCTCTGGCCTGCCCATGTGCCAGCTGTGTCTGGAATCTCAGTGCAGCTGCAACCCTTACTCTACAGCGCAATGGACCCACCCAAATCACCTGGCGAGGAGATGATGATGGACATGGGCCATCCGAGGGAATGGAGAGACTCTGCAGCTGCAAGCAGGATAATCCCATCCATCACATCTATGGGATATAAGCCCCCTATCACTTGGAGGTGGAGTGGACATCACCATCCCAGACTTCTCAGGATTGGGAGAACAGCTATGGACTAGAGTGGGCTTACTTGTATTCTGTTGTAGACATATTGTGACTCAAGCAATGGAAGAAATTTCAATATTTATGTGGAGCCAGTGGCCACTGGATACTTTGGGGGCAGGAAAAGGGAAAAGCAGTTGTAATACAGGGGCTTTTTTAGGACTTGGGAATTATCCTGAGTGACATTACAACAACAGGTATAGGTCATTCTACATCAGCATATAACATGCAGAACTCTGTAGGAGAGAGTGTTGTCTACAATGTGAACAATGGTCTATGCTAAGTGACAAAGCCCCAGGATGTGTATGTCTATTGCAGGTGATGTGCCACACTAATGAAAGATGTTTATGTGGGAGGTTGTGGGAGGTATGGGAGGTGGGGAACATGGGAATCCCTGTAATTTTTGTGTAACATTTATGTTATCTAAGCATCGTTTAAAATATATAAAAAATAATAACAAACAAAAAAAAAGAAAAGAAAAAAATGGAAAGAGATCAAAATTAAACAATTCACTTTCTCTGATCACAATGGAATAAATATGGAAATCAACGTCAGGCTGGAAAAAGGAAAATTCACAAATATATGTACATTAAAAAATGCGTGATTATACAATCAGTGGGTCAATGAGGAAATTTTAAGAGAAATCTGTAAATATCTTGAGATGAATGAAACTGAGAACACAACCTATCAGAGGTTATTGGAAGCAGCTAAAGCAAGGCTGAGAGGAAATTATAGCCCTCAAAGCTTATGTTAAAAAATGAAGAACACTAAAATCAAGGACCTAAGCACACAGCTGGAGGAACTAGAAAAAGAAAAGCAAACTATGGTCAGAGCAAGCAGAAAGAATGAAATAACCAAGATCAGAGCAGAAATAAACAGAGAACAAGAAAACAATAGAGATAATTGACAAAACCAATAGTTGTTTTTTTAGAGATCAACAAAATTGACAAACCCTTATCTACATTGGGATATTTCACTTGCATTCATATATATATGTGGTATATATGTACTTGATTTCTCAGTGCTAGGCACAAGAAATAAGTTCACCAGAAAAAAGGTCATAATTTTTTTGACAGCAACATGGTTTTTCCAAAGCATTATTGTGGAGATTAAAGTAACAAATGTAAAGTACTTTGCAGAATTTTGGTAATTTGGGGACATCTATGTTAGGTACTTAAACATTTATTATTATTCTTTCTTCTTGGTGAATTTTCCCTTTTATTAATATGTAGTAACCTACTTCATCTCTTATAAGAGTTTTGATTTAAAATCTATTTTTATCTGATATTAATTTTGATACACCCATTCTTTTTCAATTGTTATTACTATGGAATATCTTTTTTGAACCTTTCACTTTCAGCTACTTGTGCCCTTGCATCTAAGTTTACTCTCTTGTAGACAACAAATAGATGGCTCATATTTTTTTATCCATTCTATCAATCTATGTCTTTTAATCATGGAGTTTAAGCCATTATCATTCAGTGTTACTACTATAAAGATGTTACTTAATTCATCCACTTTATCACTTGACTTTCTGTTGTCATTTCTTCCTATTGTCTGTCTTTTTACTCTTTCAATTTCTCTTATTTTTGATCTTCATTTCTACACTTGCTTCCAGGCTCTCTCACTTGCCTTTTCCTGGTAGGCTGTAATACAAGCTTTAATATCTCTTGTAGATTCAGTCTCTTGGAAACATACTCTTTCAGGTTTTCTTTGTCTGTAAGACTTTAAACTTGCCTTCAATTCTGAATGATTGTTTTGCCAGATAAAGAATTTTGGCTAGCAAATTTTCTCTTTCACTACCTTAAATATATCAAACCACTGCCTCTCATCTCCATAGTTTCTGAAGAGGGATTGGCACTTAGCATTATTGAAGCTCACATTTAAATAATACATTGCTTTTCTCTTGCTGCTTTCAAAATCCTTTACCTTTGGCCTTTGACAATTTGAATAGCAAATGTTTTGGAGAAGGTATATTAGGATTTATTTTTGGGGGGTATATTGTTCTTGAATATTGTTATTCATGTCTTTCATAACAGTTGTAAAATTCTTAGTCCTTATATCTTCAAGTATTCTTTCTACCCCCTTTCCTTTCCCTTCTCTTTATGGGACACCTATATGTTTGTGTATTTCATATTGTCATTCAGTTCCCTGAGACCCTGTTAAATTTTTTGCACACTTTCCTCTGTCTCTTCTATCAGTTTCTAGTATCCTGTATTTGAAATAATTTATTTATTCTTTTAATATTTCAAACTGTTGTTATAGTCCTGTAATATATTTTTAATCTCATCCATTATATCTTTCATTTCCATATGCTATTATTTTTTTGCAGACTTTCAAATTATTATTTATTCTCACATAGTGTCACCTTAATATCTTTTATCTATTTAGTCATATTTTCCTTCAGTTCTTTAGATTGATTAAGCAGGTTTGTTTGGACATCATTTAAAGCCTGAGTTTCATCTACATTCTTGGCTTGTTCATTTGACTGGTCCATATCTTCCTATTCCTTAGAATGGGTTGTTATCATTTGGTGATACCTAGGCACCTGCTTATGGTGATGATTTTATTCTGTTTATCAATTTGTATCTCTTGCCTAGGGTTTTATTTTACAGCTCTCATTTGATTTTTAGTCTAGTTTTTTTCTAAAACTTTAATATTGACCTGTTTAAGACATCAAAACTGGGATAGAGAGCGATAATGGGGCCCAACCAGGTCTTTTGTGCCTGGGAAAGTATTGGAAGAGACCAGTCTGGCTTCCTTCACTTTCCTGGCTGGCCAACAAATGCTGCTTCTCAGCAAACCCTTCTACATAGATTAATCCTTCAATTTCCACTACCTCTTGAGACCTAGCAAGTTATGGTAATTACATTCACCAATTAGAAACCACAGTCAGCCCTCTGCTGCACCCTCCCTTTTCCCAGGAAAGAATCTGTTCTTTGCCCATCTCTGCTGGCCACTCAGCTGTAAGTTATACTAAGGCTGCTCCTCTAAGGATTGGGGGCTGGGTGATGTTCTCAGATGTTAGGATAACAACTCATGGTTTTCCCTCTGGCTTCTCCATCTCTGCATCCCCAATCCCTCCTGAAGTATGTGTGTGGCACTCCCCTGGCCTGCAGAGGTCTCCAAAGTGGCTCCCTTAGATTTCTTCTATGCCTTCTCCCCTATTTTGGAAGAGAGCTTTGCCCTACCTGAGCTAGTCTGGTGCCCAATTTTCAACTTTTAGAAATGTTTTGTTTATCATAATGCAAGTTAGTCAAGTCTTGTAACTGCAGCTAAACATGTGCATTTGGTTTTGCAAGTTTTTCCTTTGTTATATTCCTTATCATTCAAGTTGGATTTCCAATTCTTGTGAAAAAATATATTCCAAGTACATGATATTAATTATCACCACAGTTTCCTCATTTCTGTAAAGTAGGAAAAATCATCTTGGCTGAACAATCCATTGTTCTGCCAGGTCCTAAAACACTTTCCTAGAATGTTGAATCCCAATGGGAGAACTTGGATTATGGATTTATAAAGATATTTTAAATTAATTGGAATGGTAAAGAAGGTCCATCCTAATTTTATAAATGATGGATTATATTTCATATTCAACTATTGGAATAACAAGAGAAGTTGGCTATCTCTATTTTTCAACACATTATCTCAGACATAAGAAAAACAAATATGTATACAAGAACCACACTAATGCAAAGTGTTCATAATAAGGAAAACTACATGTGTGAATGGAGTACATGAGAACTGTACTTTCTGCATGCTTTTTCTGTGAATCTCTAATTTAAAAACCAACAACAACAAGTATCTGACTTTCAAGAGATCTTTGGCACTTGAGAATTACCTTCAATTGTTAGAGATGCATCCATTCTCATACTCACTTTGATAAGTTGGTTTCTTTTAGATTCATGTAAAGAAATTGTTCAATTCTTCCAAACCAATCTTCCTAAAAATATATCCCAATTTTAGTGTCCATGTTACCAGTCTTATTAACATAGACTAGCTTTATTCTTCTTCTTTCCCATTATTGTCATTATTATAAAGTAATATAATACCAACTCTATTAATGTATCTATGGTAATAAATGTTAAATGTTAACATAAATAACTCTCTACTGGTAGAATTTCAAGTATCATTGATAAGCTAAGAAAGAACTATTGAAAACAAGCTTTTAATCCATTCCTTCAAATCATTATTATAAATCATTATTATAAAGTAATATAATACCAATTCTATTAATCTATCTATGGTAATAAATGTTAAATGTTAACAGATAAATAACTCTCTACTGGTAGAATTTCAAGTATCATTGATAAGCTAAGAAAGAACTATTGAAAACAAGCTTTTAATCCATTCCTTCAAATCACACTGTAATTTCTCACTTCACATATATAAAACTTGAATCTTAGTATTTAAAATATTTTAAATTCATTACTTATATTTTCAGCACCAAGGCATTTACAATTTGTTTTCAAAACTATAATTCTTTCTCCCTCATTTTTCCTTTCAGTGGAGTGAAAATCACTGAAATTTGTGTATATAAAGCTCTTAAAATAAAGTAGGATTTTTGGAGATAAAAAATGTTTAAATCAATCCAGGGTATGATAGCATCAATTGCCACACAATGTCCTTTTGTACTGAATAGTGAAGGAGAGATATCCATAGTACAAAAATTAGGTGTCTATTTCAATTAACAATTGCAATTTAGACTTTTAAAATTATTCCCAAAAATTAAAAAAAAATTAGTGCTTTATTAGAACTTATTTCAAGATTGTATTCCTATTTATCAGTGAAAAAACTCGGTTACATATTTAATTCCAGTCTATCTTTACTTCACCTTTAACTTGCTGCATAAGCTTGATCTCTTCACTCAAGATTTCTCAGGTATTTTTCTTTTGCCAGTAGTCTAAGACTCTGCTTGATTGATCCCATTGAATCTCTATGAGATTCTTTATCAGGTAATAAACCAACTCATTTGAAAGACATTTTAAATGTCACTATGTTAAGATTGTCTTTTCATACCAAAATTGGAAAATAAACAAGTATGTATTTTAAAACAGGCTATTTTTGATAAATTTTTGTGTAGTCTCATAAATGTACTGAGTCCAGTTTATTAGAGAGATGGAAAGAAATATGAAGAAAGGAGTACATTATTTTATTTTAAATCTGATACAAACTCTATATGGTGCACCACTCAAAAAGTATATTCTATGCACTTTAATCACTTAAAATATTTTTCCCTGTTTTCAAGTATATCTATAAAAAGAAAATATGACCGTTATATATCTATAGGAATCATTTAATATCTTCACATTAATTTAAATAGTAATATTATGCCTTATCAATATCCATCATTTAAAACAGTGGACTATTTCAAAATCAGTGTAAAACATTATCTCCTTCATCTCGCTATGCTACATCTTAAGAAGATCATTTTAATATCTCACATCATTGCACTTCATTTTAACCATAAATAATTTGTGGGAGTTAAGTTAGATGATCTTTAAGGGCTTCTTCTGGGCCTGACCCATAATTGATTCTTTTTTTTAAATTCAAGAAAGCCATGGGAGTTCACTGGTTTATTTTATACAAGGAAATGACATTAATTTCATATTAGTGTACTGATGCATTTAAACACTTAGTAATAGTATACCAAGTTGCTTACATATATCCAACCATCCTTGCCCTTCTATGATAAGCAAATATCACTGAATATGAATAGTGCTATGAAGTAAATGAAGAATTTATGAAGTACCCACTGTCTATTAAAAACCACTGGTATTTAGTTTTCAAATGCTGAAAGCTGTAATTCTTTTTTTCCACATGTTATTTATTTATATATTTATTTATTTTAATTTTAAACAATTAATTGAAGTATATCATTCATACATGAACATACATAAGCTATAAGTGTTCAGTAAACATTGTGATCTTACAAAACAAACATGCATAACATCATACAGGGCTCCCTCACATCACGCCACACAAACAACCTGCATCATTGTGAAACATTTGTTAACAAATCATGAAAGAACATCATCAAATTATTACAACTAACTATAGTCTGAATATTCCTCCCCTATATATTTTTTAAGGATTTATTTATTTATCTATTTATTTTCATGCATATTTAAAACCCACCCCCACCCGTTTTTGCTGTTTCTCTGTCCATTCACTGGGCAGCTCTCTGTGTCCATTTCCTGCCTTCTCTTCTCATCCTTCTCCTTCTGCCTTCACTGGGATTCAATCTTCGGAACCTCTGATGTGGGAGAGAGGCATCCTCCTACCACCTGCACCACCTTAGCTCCTGGTTTTTCAGTGCATCTCATCTTGGCTCTCCCTTCTGTCACTTTCCCATTATGTCATCATCTTTCTGTGTGGCTTGCAGGGCCTGGTGGTGCACCCACACACTGGGCCTGGCAGCTCACCCATGCATGGGGCCTGTTGGCTTAGACACTCATAGGGCCTAGTGGTGCACTTGTGCATGGAACCTGGTGGCTTACCCATGCACGGGTCCTGATGGCTCACCTGCTCGTGGGGCCTGGCAGCTCAGCTGCTCATGGGCCCTCACCGCCTGTGGGGCCTGGTGGCACACCCCTGCGTGGAGCCTGGTGGCTCACCTGTTGTGGGGTCTGGCGGCACACCCACACATGGGGCCTAGTAGCCAATACACCTTCTATATTTTTCTTTTTTTCTTTTTACCAGGAGGTCCTGGAGGTTGAACCCAGGTCCCTCCATATGGGAGATGGATGCCCAACCACCTGAGCCTCATCAGTCTCCCTGCTATATCTCTTAAGTTTGACTAAAGATACCCAAAGTTGCAGTCTTCCCATACAAGATGGTCATATAAAAATCAGGCTTAGTTTATCACCAGCATTCTAAACCCAGACCTAGGGAGAAAAACTAGGTCTGGGGACACATGCATGGCTTCTAATAAAGCGACTGTTTAGCCTACCCTGATTATCACAAAATCAGGACAGTGAGAATATTCACACCATAATTCATTTTGTGGTAAATTCTAAGAAAGCAGCAACTGGCTATTATCTTGCTTCAAAGCACTTCAGAATAAATTCACAATTACTGCCTCAAGTCATTTTTCACTCCTATTTTTTGTAATATCCTGGATACTAATATCTTCCAATCACACAATCACAGAGCTGCCACACTCACCATTTCATTGGATGCACCGTAACTTGATAAACTCCTTAAACACTGTTAATTTTACATAATCCACATAATCAAAAATCTCCAGTAAACACTATAGTTTAAATCTTCATTTAGCCATAAGATTCCCTATGGCTGTCTGCTGTAGGAGAACCAGGAATTTACCATTCCCAAGCAGGTCTTGCTTACTCCATTGGAGTCTACCCAGGTCCCACCATTTCCAGATTGATTTCACTGATTACTGCAGCCCACCAGACAATGAATTCTCAAATCCCCTAAGTCTTTTGAGATTTAGAATTGACTACTTGGCAATATATTGTTTATTTATTTTTGTGCACTTGTTAAATTAGCTTATCTCTATAAGTGAATCTTAGGTCAGTGAGGGTTAGGTACAGTGCCTCATATTATATCTGAATTGGACACAATGGAAACAAAACAAAACAAATCTTTATGGTGTTCAGATTTGTTTCAGTTGTTATGACCTTGAGTTTCAAGATTTTCTTGTACACTTCTCTGAAATATAAAACTCACCTACTTATTTATTTATTTCCTCTCAAATTTTCCAATATCACAAAAAAAGAAATTATTGTTACCCTTCTTGGAATTCACTTATACAATTGATAGGGAAAGTGCAAATTATCATATATGGATTCTCTAAAATTATATAGCCACAAAAGGTGATCTATATTACCAAGTAGAAGGTGTAATAGTTTCAGCAATTGATTGCATTTTAATTACTAAACTATGGCTAGAGTTTTCCAATAAACATTAGTCAAGATGCAAAAAATCATTGTTACTATTTTAATAATAAATACCAAATTATATTTCTTATTGACATTGGACAGTGATTAGTTGTATGCTGCTTAAACAAAACTTAACTGGTGTCCAAGGTCCAATTCTCTAAGTGCCCTATTTAAATCTCAGATATGTGCAATGATCTACAGCTGTCATACAATCAGAATCAACTGATAAATTCCATGAATATCTATTAATAAATTTCAATATGAAAATATTTCTGAAGAATCCTGAAGATGGCACTTACCTACTTTCTAAGGAAAGGTTTCAGTTTTTTCTAAAGCAAATTCAAGGACCTTTTCCCAATTTTGTTTCAATTTTCAAGAAAAGAAGAATCCAGTATCTTCAGCATTTATGTTGGCATATATTTTTTATCAATCCTAAGATAGTATATTTATCACAGTCTCTTGGGAAAATGGAAACAAAGACAAAACATGGTTCCTGTTTAATTTCCAAGCAAGATTAACTGAGAGATATTTAATTTGCAGAAATTTTATTCTAGCACCTCTGTGAGTTTGTAAATTCCACTAGGATAAATTGACCAATTGATAAATTGACAAGGTGAAGCTGAACTTTTTCTCTTTTAAACTTTGCTCAAAGGCCCAAAAATATTAATATAAGTCAAGTCATCTTTTTTACCATGCACATCTGGAAACTAAGATAAGACAAGTTTCCATTTTGCTATAGGAATAATTGTATGAAACTCTGAAGGCCTGGAAAGAAAGTACATAATGTCTGCAACAGAGGAAAGAAAAACAGTAGAAAGAGTAATAAATCCTTAGTTGTAAGTAAATGGGAAGCTCTAGTGTTGCCTCAGTTTATCATTTAAAGTCTAATAAAAACATTAAATAGAGAACACAATGCATTACTTTTGTAGTTTGAGTCTTTTGGGGACCCCAGAAATTTATGTTCTTGAATTGGTCTATTCCTGTGGGTGTGAACCTATTGAGGATGGGACCCTTGATATGATTACTTCAGTAAGCTGTAGCCCATAGTGGGTCTTATAGATTTTGTGATAGAAGAATATGACAAATTT
>JAQZBX010006139.1:0-54108 GCA_029593785.1 Cabassous unicinctus | reverse complement strand
AACAACAACACCCATTCAACAGAGTGAGGATGTCCAGGCATTTTAGTAGACACAGATGTACCGTTTTTTCATGATTATTGGTTTGTGGGAATTGGTAGATAATAGATTAGCCTCCAGGAATTAATAGCTCAGGTCAATCCAAAACTGTAGTTTTGAATTAAGTTCTACAAACTCTAAAGGATGAACATTTTCCCACAATATTAATAATAATCATGTTCACTGTATGGACTTAAGATTTTATCTTCTCATGTATCTTTACAAATACTTTAGCAAAACATATGGAGAGACTGATTTGGTAGCTGCTAACCAGATTCTGTTTTAAACTACAGGCACTCAATTAATAGCTGTAATAAGTTTGAGAACTCATTGAGGATTTCTGAATGAGCGATTCTAGCAATTCACCTTAGCAATGAACCTTGTATTTGAATAATAATATATGCTCTATATTTTTAAAATAATATATTTCTAAACACTAATAGCTTATATCTACCAGTCAATATTAAAAAAAAAAACTATCTCCAATTTTATATACACACACACATATAGCATCATTTCAGAAAAAAAAAAATGAGGTGACTTACAAAATGCTCACAAGTAAGTGGAATTAAAAAACACCAAACAAACTGGTGAGTAATTACGGCAAAGCAAAAAGGGCATAAAATTAGGGATAAGACTATACAGAAATTCACTGTATGATATCCTATTCATATTATTATTGATAAGCTATCAATGAAAACTGTTTTTACTGTCTCAGGATCCTTATAATAAATATATATCATTTTCTTGGGAGACTCTTTAGCTTTTCAGGATACTAGACAAAAGAAATATTTCCTGTGGACCTTCATAGAGAAGACCCTGTATGATGTAGCCAACATTAACATATAATATCCCTCACTGCAAGCAGATGTCATAGTATCAAACTTAATTCAATAAAAGTGGGTTTACAAGAAACACAAAATAATATAGCTTGAATTTTCATATTTATGAAGATACGGACTGATGTAGTCATAACATTTAAAATGCAAATGGGCAGCAGATCCTTTAACCTCTCCTTCACAATAATTATTCCTTATATGCATGCTTCTAAGAGGAGTTGGGAGATTAAGATTATGATCTCTGGCAAAAACCTGGAGTGCACATATGGTATGTTGATAAATAAGTACATCTTCATAAGTCTTGACTCCCAATAATGAAAATGGTGAGGGCTAAACAGAACTACTCAATAATGGAAGAAAAGTGTCCTAATAGTATGCATTAGAGCATGATTAAGATATTTTTCCCTAAAAGTAATTCTGCTAAATTTAGATGCAAAAAGAGACTTCTTTGAAATTATTTGGAGCTATTAATAAATGACTAGAGGAAAAAGCAGCCATCACATCCCCCAAATTTACCATAAACTAAAAATTTCAGAAATATTTTAAAATCTTTTTATAGGTGCCTAATCATTAAATTTAAATACTTCATTTACTAAAACAAATCTTTATTTGTATTCTAGCTATATAGCCTGATTCTTACATGATTTATAGAGCCCTTAATCTTTAGAAACAGGCCTGTACATAAAATGTACATTATTAATGTCTTTCTATCTCTTCCCAAAATTCATATTGATTTGCCATATGTTGTGGAGAATCATTGATCACTTAACTTATCAATTCTTTATGCAAAGTGATGAAGTCCAGTCTATAAATCTATGGCAGTAAATTTGCTAGTCCAATTTTTTCACAAGAGCTTTCCAGCATTCAAGTTAATGAGGAACTTTATTGTGCCCATTTCCAAACAGAATCCCATTTACTGACAGCCAAGCATTGATTGGGTGTGTGTCCCTTTAAATCTTTGGATTGCCAGGAGTTGAGTGATATAGGCATCAGCAGAGTGCACTTTAATTAGCCCTGAGGAAATCACAGTGGGGATGAAACAAGTTGGCTTGTTATTTTTCTGCTTGTACTAACTGCAAATAAAAGCATGTAATTAGATTTTTTTGAAAGCATTGTCAGGTCCCTAGAGTATGTACTGTTTACAGTTATGATAGCCTTATCTAATATAAGTGTCACACTTCCTAAAAAGGGTCTTTTTTAGTGTCTGAAAGGTGTTGCACCAGGAAGACTATATGTAAATTGTGCCCCTGATGTTTAGGACTCCACTTTATGCTCCTAAAAGAAAGGCCATGTCTCTCAGTATCACTGTCCGTATGCAGCTGTGCTGCCCAGTGTTGGTACACTGATGTGTTTCCCACTTGGAGCTGCAATAACAAAGCGGGGAAAATCAATGATGGATACAAGTTGCAGCATTCCATTTGGGAGACTAAGCGATTTAGAAGCTTCTATACACTTCATAAAAGTCACAAGGGTCTAGGGGAAAAAAAAACTAACTCTCTCATCTACTCTTGGGCACAATAGCTAGTATTGGTTTCTTTACCAGAATGTTAGTGTCTCAACTGAAGAAGATTGAAGAGACTATGAATATGTATATTCTCTTATTACTATTAAACACACAGTGAAAATATCTTAAACACCTAAATGAAACATAATTCAAATTAAGAGTCAGGATTTCCCCCCTCTATTTTTGATTTCCTACTTCCAAATTACAAACATAAAGTGTAGGCATGCTCTAAACTCTAAATTTGCTGGAACAAAACAGTTAGTGCTAAATATTTCTGTGAGATGATATCTCTCGGACTTGCTATCAGGAATGAAAAAAACGAGGCCTTTATTCTAAAGAAATGGATACAATTAAATAATGGAGGCAGAACTTTGAGGAATGAATCTCTCTTTTTTTAATACTAAGCCAGACAAAAATACGGACAAAAAAGCCACCCACCAACCCCAATTAAGAATAAACATACAAAAATCCTTAACAAACTATTAGGAAGTAAATAGCAATTTGTAAAAAAGAATATGATATGATAGCCAAGTGGTGCATACTGCATGATTGCAAAATGGGTTTAATATTTGAAAATCAGTCAATGTGACTCATTATGTTTACAGAATAAAGTGCAAAAACTACGTGATCATTTCACTAGGTATAAAAAAAGCAGTTGACATAATTTAAGAACCATTCATAATCAGAATTTTTAACAAGGATACAGAATTTCCTAAACATGATAAAGAATATCTGTGAAAAAAATCATGGCTAATTTCATATTTTAATGATAAAAGACTGATTTGTTTTAAGATTGGAAACAAGACAAAGATATTTGCTTCCACAAATTTCATTCACTATTGTCTGGATGACTTAGCCAGTGCATAAGAGAAAAAAGGGGGGAGGAGCTTAGACAAATAAATTGGAAAGAAAGAAAGAAAACTCTCTTTAGTCATAGAAAACATGATCGAGTATGAAAAAAACAAAACCATACAAAAAGCCATTAAAACCTGCACGCGGGTATAACGTAGTCTCAGGATACATGATCAAAGAATAAACTAGCAATAAATATTTAGAAAATGAAATAAAAAACATTATATTTACAATAGCATGGAAATATGAAACACTTAGAGATAGATATAAGACATGTTGCAAAATGTTGCTGAAGTATGTTAAGGGAAATGTAAAAATAAATGGAGCAGATCCTGCCCCATTCAAGAGGACCAAGTGGAACATTTCAAGGTTCGTCCCTCACAAAAGCTTTGAACAACTAAAAAAACTGGCAGAAACATCTTTCTCAAAGATCTAGAAAATTAAGACCTGCAGTAACAGGACAAACACTGAATCAAGAAAAATCTCCTTAAAAGTAGTAGGATCTCCTGTGCCCTGTCTGGCCCTGCCCCATCCCTCACCTGCTTTGTGTGGAGCTGGTCCAAGCTCCCAGTGCAGTTCCGTGGCCCCTGTTCCAGAAGGAGAAGCGTAACCCTTGTGCACATACCAGGTACATGTATTTCTGGCTCAGTCTTTCTGGACTAGTGGCCTGGGGACTTGCCATCCCAGAAAGTGCCCTGCATGTAGAGGACAGTCCACAGTACTCTCTTACAGAACTTTGAGAGAGAGCAGTCAAGTCATGCTGCCCGGGGCAAGGGATTAATGGTTTTAGAATATACAGTGCAGTGCATGGGACCACGAGGAAACTACTTCCTAGGGAAGAAGAAACATTAGTGACTGTGATGGTTAGGGTAATGTGTCAACTCGGCAAGGTAATTGTGCCCATTTATTTGGTCAAGCAAGCACTGGGCTAATTGTAATAAAAGGACATTTATGAACTTTAGTTACCAGTGAGTGTACTGCATAGATAGCTGATTACATCTACATCGGCCAGGAAGATTGCCGTCAGCAATGAGTGACACTTTATCCAATCAGTTGAATGCCTTATAAGGGGAAGTGATTTCAGCATTCAGAGAGAATTTCCTAGCTCATCTTTGGGCAGCCAGCGTCTCCCAGAAACACATCAAGGACCTTCAATGGACTTTCATTGGAGCCCCGGTTTGCAGCCTGCCTGCGGAACCTGGACTTGTGCATCCTCATGGTCATGTGAGAGACTCTTATAAAATCTCATACTATTGACAGATCTCTCCTGTTGATTCTGTTTCCCTAGAGAACTCTGATAATGCAGTGACCATGTAATTTGGGGAATTTTAGGGCCACACACACATGACCAAGATAAGATGCAAGCTCAGAAAGGATGAAAGAGACCCCTATGCTTTGGTCTGTAGCTATTCTGAAAACTCATTATATGGATAAGCCCTGAAGAATAGCACTTGTACAGATCAATCTGCAAAGACTGGGAAAGATTTTTTTTATTAGCGCCTGGCATTCAAGGAAAGCTCTATCATAACACTAGCTGGATTCAAGCTTAAAGAACAGAAGTCTCAGAGTCTAAATTCCAGTGATACTTATTAAAGTATCAAAATGTATCCAATATTCAACAAAAGGGTACAAGCATACAAAGAAACAGGAAGTGGAACACAAGGCAAAGGAGAAAATTAATGTCTTAGAAAACATCAATGAGGAGGTCCAGACCTGGGACATACAAGACAAAGATTTTTAAAAAGTGGTCCTAAATATGTTCAAAGAGTTAAAGGAAAATATAGACATAGAACTAAAGACAGAAGAAAAATGATCGATGAACATAAAGGGACTAATGTTAGAGAGATGGTAACTATTAAAAAAAATCAAATAGAAGTGAAAACCAACGTAATGGAAATTAAAAATTCCATAGAGGGGTTCAACAGCAGATTGGAGCTGGCAGAAAAATGTCTCAGTGAGCTTTAAGCCCCAAGGAAACTAAAAACAACATATCAGAAAATATGCAAGGTCTCAGAGATAGAAATTAGAGTACAGGTTGCCAGGGTTGGGGTGTAGGGGAATAGGGTATTGATACATAGTGGGTGCAGAGTTTCCCTTTGGCAATATGGAAAAGTTTTAGTAATGGAAAGTGGTGAGTGTACTGGAATATGGTGAATGTGATTAATCACATCAAATGTTATGCTTGAGAGTGGGTGAGATGGGAAAGTTTATTTTGTATAGTCTCCCCCAATTAAAAAAAAGAGCACCTAAAGAGACAATGGCAATTAAATGCAGTATGTGCTCCTGGATGGGATCTAGCATGAGAGGAGAAAAGTTTCAAGGGACATATGAAATGTAATACTAGGACATATGAAAAAAATTCTTGAAATTTGGTAACTTCACTTAATGTGGATATAGAAGCAAATAACCTTGTTCTTAAGTAAATATACATGGCAGTGTTAAGTGTTCAAGGAGCATAATGTATATAACCCATACTCAAGCACTTAGAAAATGATCTAGTAGATAGATAGATAGATAGATAGATAGAAAGAAAGATAGATAGATAGAGATAGGAAAGAAGGAGAGAAGGAGGGAGGGAGGAAAGAGCAAATGTGGTAAAGTGTTAAAATTGGTGGTGGATTGGAGTATCTGAGGATAGGGGTATGCTGGAGTTCTCTGTATGGAGCTTGTATTACTTTTATTACTGTTCTGTAAGTCTGGAAGTATTTCAAAATAAAAAGTTATTTTTTTAAAATCTTTTCACTTGGAAAAAAAATAATGGAGTAATATACCATGATCATAGATTGGAAAATTCAATAGTGTTAATTTATCAATTATCCTCAAATGGATCTATAACTTCATTGTAGTCCAAACCAATATTTTAGCAGGCTTTAGAATTAGCTTGACAAGCTAATTCTAAAATTTATAGGGAAATGCAAAAGATCTCAACTAGTCTAAATTTTTTGAAAAAAAACAACAACAACACAGTTGGAGGAATTAAAATACTTGATTTCAAAATTCTCTATTATGCTACAGTAATCAAGATGTAAGTTTAGAAATGTAAATCAAGGAACCAGAATAACACAACTAATGCTATACCACATATATATATTCAATTGATATCCTAAAAAGTTGTCATGGTAATTCAATGGGGTAAAGGATAGATTGTTTAATAAATGGGACTGGGAAAACTGGGTATAGACAGAAAAAATGAACTTCAACACGTCAGGCAATAAATAAAACTGAACTCAAAATGGATTATAGCATTACTATAAAAGATGAAACTATAACTCTTAGATGAAATCATAAAAGACAATATTGTATCCTTGGGTTAGACAAGGATTTCTTTGATAGGATATGAACAAAAGATAAATTGACAAATTGCACATCATCAAAATTAACACCTGCTCTTCAAAAGACACTGTAAAGAAAATGAGGTGTTCCAGGAAGATGGCATTAGAGTAGGTAGGCAAGGCTCAACTCTTTCACAAAAACAATGGAGGAGGGCAAAAAGCTATCTAAGGGAGCTGCTTTGGGGATCTGCAGACCAGGAGAGGCTGTGTATCATCCAGGAGGGAGAGGGACAGAGATACAAAGAGGCCAAATGAAAACCATGAGTTACTTGCCCCGGTGGCTGGGAATGGCACATAAAGCCCACCCTCAAGGTAAATAGCCTCCTTAAAAACCCTGCTCACTTCAGCCAACTGAGTGGGGGGAGAAAGTCCTCCTCCCTGGGAGGAAGAGGGGTCTGGTGGAGGGTGAAGAGTGGTTTCTCTTCACGGACTTTGGCCAGTTGAACCCCCTTTGAATCTCAAAAAGACCACAGCCAGCACTGAAGTGGCCCCAGGGAGAGGGGAGGGGGATCTGATCAGGCTAGCTGTCATACCCAACTGCCCTGGAAGGGAGAGGAACTAGGACAATGAGGGAATAGGGAGACAGGCACCTAACCAGCCCAGGAAAGAAGGAAGACAGGAGAGATAGCCAGCAAACTTTTAGAAGCCCAACTCACCTGAAGGAAAAGAGGGCAGGGAGAGCCAGATAAGCTTTCAGAAGTCTATCTAACCTGTAGAATGGGTGTAGCTCAGTGGAGGAACACCTACCTCAAATATACTATGTCCTTGGTTTGATTCCTGGTACCTCCTAAGAGAAGGGATCCAGAGAGTGATGTCCCTAGTTATCAGGCACCCAGCCAGCACCTTGTGACAGAGAACTTATAGACTGAGATCTTACTGTTTTAGGTTTTTCAATCTGTTATTTTATATTTTTAATTATTTTATTATTTTATTCTTTATTTTATTCTCTAAAACCAGGTACCTTACCTGTGGAGGGCAGGCTGCAGGGTGATTGATTCATGAGCACTGGCAGCCAGAGACGATTCCTAGGGGACTAAGAGGGAAGCCTGTTTTTCCTGGCTTGTTTTTTTTCCTGTTTTTTGTTTTTTCTCTTTGTTTCCTTTTTTTTCTTTTCCTTTTTTCCCTCTTTGTTTCTCTATTTCTTTTCTTTCTTTCATTTTTCCCTCTTCCATTGCTTTTCTTTCATTCCACATTCTCTTGTTTGGTCTTCATTTTTATTTTTATTTTTTGTCTTCTCATCTTTCTGGTCTTTTATCTTGTTCTAATTTTTTTTTTCACATTTCATTTTTTATTCCACCTTTTAATTTTTATTCCTTTGTATTTTTAAATGATTTTTCACTCATTATATTTTTCTGACTCTTTTAGGGTTCCTTTTCTACCTTTTCTATTATTACTATTATTCTTTTTCTTTTCTTCTCTCTTTCCTTTTCTATGGTCTTAATATTTTTTCAAGGGAACATGGACAACTACAAGGATATAGAATAAGTGGAACCAAGTGTCAAAGAGAAACCTTAACACAAAACAAAATAAAACCATAGAATGGAAAGAGAAGTTAACCATCTGAATAAACCCATCAATATAAACAGATGCCTAGACACCAAAAAAGAAAAACCACAAGTCATACTAAGAAACAGGAGGACATGACCCAATCTAATGAACAAAAAAGAGAAGGAGATGCAGAATGTGGAACAAGTAATCAAGGATGGCCAAATATATATCATGAATCAACTTAATGAACTGAAAGAAAAGATAAAGTATATTAAGAAGACACTGGGGGAACATATTGAAGAAATGATAAACATACATAAAAAGTTATCGGATCTCATGGCAATGAATGGTACAATGCAAGAAATGAAAAATACACTGGAAGCACTTAACAGCAAGTTTGAACAGGCAGAGGAAAGAATTACTGATGTTGAAGATAGTGCATCTGAAATTGGACAGATGGTAGAACAAATAGATAAAAAGATAGAAAACTTTCACCAGGGACTCAGGGAATTGAATGACCACACAAAACACACAAATGTATGCATTATAGGCACCCCACAGGGAGAAAAGAAGGGAAAGGAGGCAGTAGGAGTACTGGAGGAAATAATGGTTGAAAATTTCTAAACTCTTTTTTGAGGGACATGGATGTACATGTCCAGGAGGCACAGCGTACTCCAAACAGTGTAAATATTAACACGCCTACTCCAAGACATTTACTTATCAAATTGTCAAATGCTCAAGAAAAAGAGAGAATACTGAAAGCAGCAAGAGAAAAGAGATTCATAACATATAAGGGAGGCTCCATAAGATGACACACTGATTTCTCATCTGAAACCATGGAGCTGAGAAGGCAGTGGTATGACATAGTTAAGATGCTAAAAGAAAAAAAAAACAAAACAAACCTGCTAGCCAAGGATTCTGTTTCCAGCAAAGCTGGCATTCAAAACTGAGGTAGAATATAAAATAGTCACAGATAAACAGAAATTAAGAGAGTTTGTCCATAAGAAACCTGCCCTTCAAGAAATACTAAAGGGAATTCTGCAGGTTGAAAGGTAAAAACAGGAGAGAGAGGGTTGGAGGAGAGTGTAGAAAGGAAGAGTGTTAGTAAGAATAACTAAAAGATAAAAAAGATAAATAAAAACAAAATATGATATGTAAACCTAAATAAAAAATGGCTAATGTAAGTACTATCTTGACTGTAATAACATTGAATGTTAATGGATTAAACTTTCCAATCAAAAGACACAGGTTGGCAGAATGGATCTGGAAATATGACCCATCTATATGATGTCCAGAGAAACTCACCTTAGACCCAGGGACACAAGTAATTTGCAAGTGAAAGGCTGGAAATTGATTTTAATGCAAACAATAACCAAAAACAGGCAGGAGTAGTTATATACTAATATTGCACAAAATAGAGCTTTAAATGCAAAACTATTGTAAGAGACAAAGAAAGACACTGTATATTAATAAAAGTGGTAATTCATCAACAACAAAGAACAATCATAAACATTTATGCACCTAACAAGGGTGCCTCAACATACATGAAGCAAACACTGGAAAAATTAAGTGGAGAAATAGATGCCTCTACAATTATAGTGGAGGATTTTAATATACCATTATCACCAGTAGATAGAAAATCTTGACAAAGAGTCATAAAGAAACAGAGACCTTGAATAAAACATTAGAGGATCTATATCTAATAGACCTATATAGAACATTACACCCAAATACAGTAGATATACATTCTTCTCTAGTGCACATGGATCATTCTCCAGGAGAGACCACATGTTAGGTCAGAGAACAACTCTCAATGAATTCAGAAAGACTGAAATTATACAAAGTAATTTCTCTGACCACAATGGAATGAAGCTGGAAATTAATAAGGGGCTGATAACCAGAATAGGCACAAAGATATGGGCATTAAATGACAGACTCTTAGACAATCAATGGGTCAAAGAAAAATTGTAAAAGAAATCAGTAAATACCTTGAAACGAATAAAAAACACACCATATCAAAACCTATGGGATGCATCAAAAGCAGTACTGAGAGGGAAATTTATAGTCATAAATGCCTATATTAAAAAAAGAAGAAAAAGCTAAATTCAGAGACCTAACTGCACACCTGGAGGAACTAGAAAAAAGAACAACAAACTAATCACAAAGCAAGTGGAAAGAAGGAAATTACAAACTAGAGTAGAGCTTAATGAAATTGAGAATAAAACAAACAAAAAAAAAACACTAGAGAAAATTGACAAAATCAAAAGTTGGTTCTTTGAGATTAATAAAATTGACAAACCCTTAGCTAGATTAACAAAGAAAAAGATTAGTTGCAAATACATAAAATAAAAAACAGGGGAGGGGATATAACCACTGATCCCACAGAAATAGAGTATCTTAAGAGGATATTTGAAAAACTGTATGCCAACAAGATGGATAACTTATATGAAAAGGACAAATTTCTAGAAACACACAAGCAGCCTACATTGATGAAAGAAGAAATTAATGAACTCAACAGACAAATCACAAGTAGCGAGATTGAATTAGTCATCAAATACCTCCCAACTAAGAAGAGTCCAGGACCAATTGGCTTCACAGGTGAATTCCACTAATAATTCTGTAAAGAATTAACACCAATCCTACTTAAACTCTTCCAAAAAACAGAAGTGGAGGGAACATTGCCTATCTCATTCTTCTATGCCAACATCACCCTAATACCAAATACATGTAAAGATGCAACAAGAAAAGGAAACTATAGACCAATCTCTCTAATGAACCTGGATGCTAAAATCCTCAACAAAATGCTTGCTAATCACATTCAACAACACATCAAGCAAATTATACACCATGATCAAATGGGTTTCATTCTGGTATGCAAGGATGGTTCACCACATTATATAATGTATTAATATAATATACATTATATTAATAATGTAATATATTAACATAATGTAAGACACTATATTAACAGATTGACAGAAAAAAATCACATGATCATCTCTATTGATGCAGAAAAAGCATTTGACAAAATATAGCATCCTTTCTTGATAAAAACACTTCAAAAGATAGGAATAGAAGGAAATATCTTCAACATGATAAAGGGTATATATGAAAAAACCCACAGCTAACATCATTTCCAATGGTGAAATGCTAAAGGTTTTCCCTCTAAGATCTGGAACCAGACAAGGATGCCCACTGTCACGTCTCTTATTTAACATTGTGTTTGAAGTACTTGCTTGAGCTCTTATGCAAGAAAAAGATATAAAAGGCATCCAAATTGGAAAGGAAGAATTAAAAATTTCACTATTTGCAGATGACATGATCCTATACATATAAAGCCCTGAATAATCTACAACAAAGCTTCTAGAGCTGATAAACAAGTTCAGTAAAATGGCAGGATATAAGATCTACACAAAAAAATCAGTAACATTTCTGTTCACAAATAATGAGCAATCTGAGGAGGAAATCAAGAAAAAATTCCACTTAAAATAGCAACTAAAAGAATCAAATATCTGGAATAAGCTTAACTAAAGATGTAAAGGACTTGTACACAAAAAACTATGCAACATTGCTAAAGGAAATCAAAGAAAATCTAAATAAATGGAAGAATATTTCATGTTCATGGAACAGACTAAATATCATTAAGATGTCTGTCCTACTCAAACTGATTTACAGATTTAATGCAATCCAAATAAAAATTACAACAGCATTTTTTACTGAATTGGAAAAGCTAATTATGAAATTTATTTGGAAGGGCAAGAGGCCCTGAATAACCAGAAACATATTGAAAAAGAAAAATGGAATTGGAGGAATCATTCTACCTGACTTTAAAGCATACTATAAAGCTACAGTGGTCAAAACTGCATGGTATTGGAACAAGGATAGACATACTGATTAATGGAACTGAATTGAGACTTCTGATACAGATCCTCATATATATGAATATATATATGACAAGGCCACCAAGCCCACTTAACTGGGACAGAATGACCTCTTCGTCAAATGGTGCTGGGAGAACTGTATACCCATATCCAAAGAATGAGAGAGGATCACCATCTCATGTGCTATACAAAAATTAATTCAAGATGGATCAAAGACCTAAATATAAGAGCCAAGACCATAAATCTTCTAGGAGAAAATGTAGGGAACCTCCTACAACATCTTGTAATAGGAAATGGTTTCATAAATTTACACCCAAAATGCAAGCAATGAAAGAAAAAATAGACACATGAGACCTCCTCTAAATTAAAATTTTTTTTACTTCAAAGGAGTTTAATACAGTGAAAAGGCAGCCTACTCAATGGGAGAAAATATTTGGTAACCATTTATCCCATAAGGGCCTAATATCCAGCATATATAAAGAAATCCTACATTTTTGGGAAAAAAAAAAAAAGTCTAACAACCTACTTGAAAAATGGACAAGAGATTTGAATAGACACTTTTCCAAAGAGGAAATACAAATGCCTAAAAAGCACATGAAAACATGCTCAAAATCACTAGCAATTAAGGAAACGCAAATCAAAACTACAGTGAGATATCATTTTGCACATATTAGACTGGCAGCTATTAAAGAAACAGAGGACTACAAGTGTTGGAGAGGATGTGGAGGAATGGGAACCCTTATCCACTGCTGGAGGGAATGTAGAATGGTACAGCCATTGTTGAGGACAGTTTGGCACTACCATTTGATCTAGCAACCCCACTGCTGCATATATACCCAGAAGAAGTGAAAGCAGGGACACGAACAGATATATGCACACTAATGTTCAGAGCAACATTATTGACTATTGCCAAAAGTAGGAAGCAACCCAAGTGTCCATCAACAGATGAATGATAGGCAAATTGTGGTATAGTCACACAATGGAATATTATTCAGCTGAAGTATTGAAACACAGGACAACATGGATGAATCTTTAAGACATTATGTTGAGTGAAGAAGCCAGACACTAAAGGACAAATATTAAATGACCTCACTAATTGACCTAAGGAAATTGAGCAGACTTACAGAGCTAGAGTCTGGAAGATAGGTTTTCAGGAGACAGAAAGGGAGTAGAGTGTGGTGAGCTGATCCTCAATATGGGCAAAACCTAAGATAAGGTGGAAGGGGGTGGTTTGGCAGTGGATGGGGATAATTAGTGGTGCAGGGATGTGAGTGGAGTCGACGGTGCAGGAATGTGAGGGTGAACAGAGTGTGGATGTTGGGTTGGACTATCCATGGAACTGGGCGGAGGGCTGGAGGAAGGAACTCTGGGGACTTGTATGTCTGTGGTTAAAACTACAGTGATGGGAATGTTCATTTAGCAAATATGGCAGGGAACGGTTATTGGTGTGGGACGTCAGGGGGTGGGGGGATGAGTGGGAAAGGGACATGCTTCTATGGAATATGGAATATGAGTTTTCATCTTGTCATAATGTGTAATCCCATACAATAAACAAGAAAATATTAAACTCCCATCCTGGAGAGGCCTGCTAGGTTCTCAAATAGAGGGGCAAGAGTCTCTCAAGAACATGGGCAGTGCCTAGCAATAGAAGAAGGACCAATATGTCAAGCCTTCAATATTAATATATGTAACTATGAACCTTATTACTCAAAAATAGCAACCTAGTGGTTATCATGTGTTCCAAGGGGAGGTGGAAGGAAGAATAGATGGAGTATGGGGCATTTTTAGGGCATTGAAATTGTTCTGCATTGTCTTGCTCAATGATGGATACAGGCCATTATGCATTTTGTTAGAACTTATAAAAGTGTACAGTATAGAATGTGAAGCATAACGTAGACCATTGACCAATGCTTCAATATTTGTTCATCAATTGTAACAAATATACGATACTCATGTAGGATGTTATTAATAGGGGTAAATTTGAGAGGGGGAGGGGGTGGGGTATATGAGAATCCCCTATATTTTCTATGTGACTTTTCTTTTACCTAAAGCTTTGAAAATAAAGTGGAAAAAAATAGACACCAAGGAACATACAGAAGAAATTGTCACTATACATAAAAGATAGCAGATCTTATAGGAATGAAAAACAATGCAAAAAATTTTAAAAAAATTTATATGCATATATTTTTAAATTTTATTTTGAATTTTTATTTTGTATTTTTATTATTTTTATTTATTTCGGCTTTGTTTTGGGGGAGGTTTTTGAAGAAGAGTTGCAACAGTGGAAGGGAAGGATCACTGGTGTGAAGTGTCGGTGGTGGGGGCCTGTGTGGGGAGGGGTGCACCTGGGGCATGCTTCTGTGGAATATGAACGTGCTCATGTGGTGATGGGATGTTGTCTTAGTGGATGGCGTTTCACACAATAACCGAATCAATATTGAATTCCCATCCTGGGGAATCCTGCCACATTCTCTAATAGAGTGGCAAGAATCCCTAGAGTACATGGACAGTGCCTATAGAAGAGGACAGAGCAATATAACAGGCCCTTGATATTGATGCTTGTACTTACGAACCTTGTTCTTGTGAAATTGAAACTTAGCCTAGTATTACATATTGCCCAAGAGTTACCTCCTGAAAGCCTCCTTGTTGCTCTAATGTGGCCTCTCTCTAAGCCAAACTCAGCATATAAATGCACTACCTGCCCACCAGCATGGGACATGTCTTTCAGGGATGAGCTTCCTGGCACCGAGGTATCATTTCCAAGTGACAACTAGTGCATGCGTTTGGAAAAAGTCCTTGGCCCAAAGGGGGAAATATTAAATACTAACGAGTTTTTATGGCTAGATTTCAAAGTGAGTCAGGAGGTCATTCCAAAGGTTACGCTTATGCACATTTTAGGAAGATCTCACTGACTGCTGCAGTAAACAGTGCCTCAAGCAGGGGGGCTCCTGAAGGTACTCTACACGGGGCAGACAACCCCAGGAATTAGGCACCCTGACAGTGGGCCTTACCTTGGTTGAGCACTGAATCTTTACGGAGTTACATCCAACATCTACCCTCCAATTCACCAGACTTACCCAGGACAATTAACAAAAGGATGATGATGGACAACACCTATCCCAAAAAACAGAGTGTATCTACAATTGCAAGCAAGACAGTTCTACCTATCTGTGTTATGAGATCTCAGTCCCTTGTCAACTGAAAGCATGACCATCCCAAACCCTCAAAATTGAGGAATTGGAAAACATAAGGGAGAAATGCAGCTATGGACTAAAGTAGACATTATTATTCTAGTAATGGAAGAACTTGTAACATTGATATAAAGGCAGTGGTCATCAGAGGTCCTGAGAGGAGAGATAGAGAAAAATAGGTGCAACATGGGGCATTTTCAGGACATTGGAATTGTCCTGCATGTTACTGCAATGACGGATGCAGGCCATTATATATTTTGTCAAAACTTATAAGATTATGCAGTGCAAAGTTTAAACCATAATGTAAACTATAAACCATGGTTGATAACAATACTTCAATATATGTTCATCAATTGTAGCAAATATACCACACTCATCAAAGATGTTGTTAATAGGGAAAAGTGTGGGAGGGGAGGTGGTGAGGTATATAGGAATCCCCTGTATTTTCAATGTAACATTTATGTCATCTAAAGCTCATTTAAAAATGATAGATAGATAAATAAATAAATAAATAAATAAATAAAATGGTAAGTTAAACCACAATCTGGTAGAAACTTATATCCATATTATATGAATAACACTTTCAATTCAATAAAAAGACATCCTTCCCTGAATGGGTAAAATATTTGAATGAATACTTCAGAACACAGCATATACAAATACCTAATAAGCACATGAAACAATGCTCAACATCATTAATCATGAAGGAAATGCATAGTAAAGCTACCATGAAATATTACCACATACTCATTAGAATAACTAAAATAAAAAACAAACAAACTTGGGAATGTATAACAGTAAAATCACTTTGAGAAACCATTGTTAAGTTTGCAAAAGTTAAATATACTCCACTTGCCATATAAATCAGTAAATACACTCCCTGGTGTTTTCTCAAGAGAAATGAAAACGTATCTACTGAAGGTGTTTATAGGAATATTCATAGCTGCTTTGTCATAAAACCCTGAAACTGGAAATGTCATAAATCCATAAATAAGCGAATGCATAAACCAATTGTGTTATATTCCTAAACTCAAATACTATTCAGCAATAAAAAAGAAAGAAACAAAAGAAATGCTTTTAGATGTAACAACATAGATGAATCTTAAAAACATGCTGAGCAAAATAATCTAAACACAAAGGATACAGGCCTGTTAGGCATTCTTTTTACCAAAGTGATAAGTAACTCATTGCTGGTGGGGCACCATTGTCACTGAGAAGCTTCTGTAGGTCATGGCTGACTATAAGAGATAAGGTGACTTAACCGAGCTACCTATAACCTATGAGGCTGTAAGAAGCCCTCATAGTTATCAAGTGGCAGTAAGATGAATACAATGAATGGAAAGGCCAGACAAGGACAGAGTGGATGCTGAACTCCTGAACTGTAAAGAGTTATAGAGATGGTAAACAGGATATAGTGTTTCCAGATTTCAAAAGAAATCAAAGATTAATCAAAGACTCAGGTAGATCAATTAGCCCAAGGGGATGAGTCCTTGCTAAGTTTCCAAACCTGAGTCAGACATTTTTTTTGAACAAAAAATCCAAGTTGATGTTGCTATCCAGGAACTGAAAGTGTTATCATGGCTCCCTGTTAGAGTAGTGTATGAGCCATGTAAGAAATTGAATCTTTACTCAGGTTCAGCTAACATTTTATTCCACGGACATATTCAGTGATCTTTCCTCTAGTTTCCATTATAACTGAAATGGACATACTTAGTAATTGGAAGAATCCTCACATTTGTTCTTTGGCTTATGGGGTAGGATATTATTGTGGGAAAGGTTATGTAGTAGCTTCTAACACTGCCCGCCTCCAAGATTGTAAGTCAAAAACAACATTACATTCCAGGGAATGGCTAAGATTAGTGCTACCTTTAAGCATTTACATGAGTGAGGAATGAATGGTGTCATCACATCCACACTTAACTCAGCTTTCTGGCCTCACAAAAACCAGTCACATCCTGGAAGATGACAGTGGACTACTGCAAATGTAAACAAGCAATAGCCCCAATGCAGCTGCTATGCCAGAAGTGGTATTTTTGCCAGAACAAGTTAATACAGGCTCAGGTATATGGTATGTGGTGAATAATCTAGTGAAGATATTTTTTCTCTTCTTATCGGAAAGAAGGATAAGAAGCAATTTACATTCACATGGGACAGAGAGCAGTATACCTTAAATTCTTGCCCCAAGGCTATATCCCCTGCCTTCTGTCAAAATCTAGTTTGCAGGGATTTGTAGTTTGCAGGGATTTATACCACATCCCTCTTCTATCTATCTATCTATATCATCCTATCAATTTGGCCACTGAGCAAGAATTGTAAAATAAGTTGGAGTCTCAGTAAGATATGTGTTCTAGAATCTATGATTCTAGATTACCTGTAATTGGAAAAGATGTCTTGTGGAGTTTATGGCAAGACCCATATAGATTCCTAGTGCTCAGGAACAAGACTATACCATCTTCAACAGAGAACTATGAATCAGCTCCTGGTATACTAGTATGCCCAGATAGAACATTTTATCATGGACATACGTGAACATGTATCCAGAGCTACCCATCATGAGTGAGGTTCTTTCATATATAAGTCATAAAGTCAGGGAAATCTAATGGTACATCCACAATCATGCATTAACAAGACTAGAGGGTACAAGTAAGTTGTATGAATAGATTCTCAAGAACTCTATGACAACTACTACTATTGTTCTATTACCTCTCCCTGAGTTCATATCCACAGACTCATGGGGAATCCCTTGTGACAAGCTGATCAAAGAGGTAAAAGGTTAAATTTGGTTCATTTTGGGTTGGTTCAGTATGTCAGCACAAGCCAAAAATGAACTGCTGCTGCACTATGGTCCCACTTGGCCTTGAGAAAGGAGTAATGGAAATCCTTCCAGAAGACTGAATTTTTGACTGGTCATCCATTTTATGTGGAGAGAGAGTGGCCTAAACTAAATATACAGGTATATCTGGGAGATATTGAAGGTTTGGCTCCAGACCATGATAATAAAGTGAATATTGCAATAAAGTGAGTCACACAAATATTTTGGTTTCCCAGTACATAGTCTATTAAATATACAATAGCATTTTATCTAAAAAAAAAACAAAACACAATGTATATTTGTTATTAAAATGTGACAGAGAGACACAAAGTGAGCATATGCTGTTGGAAAGATGGCACCAATAGATGGCTCAACACAGGGTTGCCAGAAACTTTCAATTTGTAACTACATAGCACAACAAAGCAAAGCACAATAAAATGAAATATGCTTGTATACACATTCATGGACAAGGACAAGTGCTTATCTATTTAGTCTGAAACTTGGAAGGAGAAGGATTGGAAGATTGAGAACAAGAAGATATGAGGAAAAGGCCCATGAATGGATTTCTGCGAGTGAGTTCCATGTTTAAAGATCTTTGTATTCCACTTTAACAACCATCGAGACCACCCACGTGAAGGAGGCAACAAACAACGAAGTAGGCAGAAGTCTTGACCAGCTGACCTTAGAGTCTATGACAGACCATTTGTGTTGGTACAATGGGTTCAAGAATAGGGTAGTCATGGTAGCAGAGTTGGAGGCGCTGCATGGATCTAACATCATGAGCTTCCTGTTACTAAAACTGATCTAGCTATTGCAAGGCTGAATGTCCAAACTGCCAGCAACAGAGAACAATTATGAGCACCCCTGATATCACACCATCTTTTGAAACTAACTAATAATTTGCTGGCAAGTTAATTACCTTAAACTTAAACCCCTCTATCCTGGAAGGGAGTAGCAATTCATTTGAATTGGTACTGACAAATATCGAAGGTATGTGTTCGTCTTTCCTGTTTCAGATAACACTCAGATAACTCTCTGAGGACTTAAAGTATTTGATCCATTAATATAAAATCTTATGTAACATTATATCAGACCAATAGACCCAAATGACAGCAACAGGGTTCTGGCAATGGGCACATAATAATGGGTTCCACTCATCTTATCATTGTGTGCCCATTAGGTAGAATTCATAGGTCTGGGAACTCAAGGGAAGGTATAAGTGCTTTCCCCTCCACAGCTTTTAGCTCTATAGCTCCACAGGTACTGGTTCTTCTACAAAGGAGAGGGTAAGAATCCTATTTAAGTTTAAGGGGTATCTGACATCTATTCATTTGAGGATCCTCATGTCAAGAGTCCAACATAGAAAGAAAGGAATCACCACACTGGTAGGGTTAATTGACCCTGCTCATAAAAAGGAGGTAGAGCTGAAGTAATACAATGACAGGGAGGGAGGAATATGTTTGGCACTCAGGTGATCTGCTGGTGTCTCAGCACTACGCTGATGGATTTTGATGGTAAATGCACAAGGGCAGCAGCCACAGCCTGAGAAGTGTGTGGTGACCATGGTCTCAGACCCTTCAGTGATGGGGTTCTGTATTTTACCTCTAGATAAGATACCTAAAATAATACAGATACTAGGTGATGTTGAGGAAAATCTAGAATGGGAAATAGAGGAGGGAGGTGAGGAGTATCAGTTGCAGCCACGAAAACTGTAATTTATTTCACTCACTTTCCTCATTTTTTTTTCCCTAGGAAAGGAGACCATACTGAATACTGAAAAAAGCAGTTTCCAGAGAGGATGAACTTACGTTAAGAAGCAAGCTCATCCTATTGGCAAAAAGAGTAGACTGTAGTGGATGATGTGGTGTGCTGCCCAGGATTGCGGCACTTGTTCACCCAGCAAAGGGAGTTGACTGCTGATGGCTAACAGATCTGTTCCACTGCAAGCATTACCATCATCCTAAAAAAGCTGCCTTGCCCAAGGCCATAACCCCTCTCTGGAGTTAATTCACATTCAGTATCTGTTTGGCATGGGAATACAAAGAATTGGTAGCCTTGACTTAATTTGGAACGACTCTGAAAGGCCAGCCTAGCTCCAGATCTCCCAGTGGGATTAGCTGAAGTCTCTTTTGTAAATGAATTGCAATTCAACTTGTCCCTCTGCCTAATCCTGGTTCCCTACTTCGCTGACAGGAGTTAATGACTGGACACAAATCTCCATCTTAGATTCCAGTTCTAGGCACCTGACAGAGGAAACAGAACATATCAGAAATTGGACTTCCCAGCCTCATGCAACTACTTTAGACCAATAAAAATAAGATTAATTGAAGTATCTCACTTCCTAGCCAAAGCAATAAAAAGACCCTTGCATGATTCTTTGGTCCTTCCTGAGTTTGGCTGCATTTTTGGTCCTTGGTGTCATGAGGTTATACCTGGCCTTTATAATGTATTGTAATTTTTTTCTTTTCCCTGCTTAAATTTATTTAACTGGAATTCTTTGCAACTGAGATTGAGCAATAAGATTAAGTGCCTCACATTCTGAGGCTTAATTTAGTACCTGTAGATAATTTGTATGCAGAGAATGAATAAGAAATTAACATGCTTATAATCTCTGCATTTTTTTTTCTTGGATCATTAATGGGGCAGACAGCCTTTTGGTCAGAGACCAACAGTTTGCTATTGACCAGACCCTTAAGCTCAACCTCTTTCTGCCATGAGTTTCTTGTGGCCCTGAACTGTACTGTCCAGTATGAAAATGAGAACATTTAGTGCTATTAAAGCCTTGTTTTTTCTTCAACAAAAGCTACTACATGAACTTAATGCTTTTCCTTATTTTACTACACAGGGGTCACCACTATGAGATCTATGTGATTTTGCAGTCTGGCTAATTAATTTGCTCATTCTGTGCATTCAGCATCAGCACTGTTTTTTGGAGCAGTGCTACCAAAGCAATAGATTAATTTACATGGTACAATGCATCTAGAATAATCATTACCCCATAGAATTGTTATTGCTTGAATTCTAAAGAGAGAGAGTGTTTCCCCACTGAGATAAAAAGTTTCTACTGCAGTTTCAGGAGGAAAAAATAAAAAAATAAAAAAATAAAATAAAATAGAAATGTGTACACATTTTTTTAAATAGCAGAGCCTTCTGGATCTTTTAATTTAATTATACTAGTTTCTACTGTACTATTTCACTGACTATTCTCGAAATTAGTTTTGAGTTACAAGGAACAGAAACCCAACTAAAGCTATCTTAAATAAAGGATACAGAGGAGTTTTCTAGAGACTTACAGAGGGCAACAAGTATAGGTGACTTTATTGGAACCTAGGTGGCATATTACTCAATCCTGCATATCTTTTTTCCATGCCATTCATACCTCTTTGTCATCTGTTTTATTTTTAATCTCTGTGTGAGTTGCTTCTTATTGTGCCTCATTCATCCATTTGGACATGATCCATTATAGCTTACCATAGAATGGCAACTTAAGACACTTAATCGTCAGCGTTATTAGCTTGGTTACCTACATCCCTCAGAATCTCACATGAGTCTGACTGACTTAGCTGGGATCAGGAGCATACCAAAGCCCAGTTGGCTGCATGTGGTCAGGGAGGTAGAGTCATGGATTTCAACATGCTCACTAGTCTACTCCTTTGGCAGTGACATTTTGTGAGCAGGCATGCCCAAAATATGTCTATTACATGATCCAAAATTACTCAAATTTTCTGGGCCCCAGCAAGAAAAATAAAAATGTTTTTATTACTGATTTTACAGCTGGCTTCAATGACAGTAATTAATTAAGTTTATAGTGCCAAGTGAAGCTCCATGGTATAAATTGCATTTGGACTAAAGAGTTATATCCATGTCTAAGGCAGGTCAGGTTAACAAAATCAACGGGTGTACAATAAATGGTCGAATGTTAAAAAAAAAATGAAAGAAAAGCTGTCATCATGATGGCCATTAGCTGCATGCAGATACACTAAGCTTTGGTCTTTGCAGAAGATATATATGCAGAAATAAAATATCTCTTTTACAAATCTGATTCTTTCATTTAAAATGAATCTTTATGTTCTAAGATCAATATCAACAGACAAATAAAGGCAACTTCAGGATATCCTTCAATTTGAAGGTTTATTGGATATTTTTTCAACCACGAATACATTATTAACACAATATATATAACAGTGGTATGAAAAAGTCTTTGAGAATTTCCTATACCTTGTAAAAAACAATTGCTGTAGCTAAAGCAAATCAATTCTTACTGTGACCAGTAGATGGTGGTAGTAGCTGGGTGTGGTCATTCGTAACTTGGCCTTACTGCTTTTTATCACTCTGTAGCATGTTTGCTGCATTGTACCATTTTTTCGGTAATATTTTAGGACTACTAATCTTATCTTGCCTAATAAGTGGATAAACAATGGAAGTGTTGAAACTGCTGATAAGCAAGGTATATAATTACAATTAATAGAGAATAGAAGCACCAAAATTAATGCCAAAAAATTCCATACACCTTTTATGAAACATAGCTTTTCATAGTTATGCATATGTAACTTTTACAGTATCATATTGGTACAGGAACAATATATACCAACATGATTTTGGAAACTAAATGTTCATAGATAGAGGGATTTCTATATATGTATGGTGTATACATATCTATGCTTGTTTATTTTAAAAACATTAAATGTACAGTTGTATGATAAAGTAGTAAAATTAATTTATTATCCTTATATTTATAGACATTCAATTCTCTGGCCATTTGTAGTAAAAGGTATTTCTGTATAATATTATCAAGGTATTTGCTTTGATTTCCTAACTTGGTTTATGATATAAAACAGACTAAATGAGTGTTTATCAACCAGTAGAAAGCAAGAAATGTTACAGATGTTTGTGGTACATGGAAATAGCATGGAGAATGAAGAAGATTGAAAACCACTGGACAAAATGAAACCACATGCTAATTGAAAATATATTGTCCCATGCCAATATTTTCAACTGTATACGACTTCTTATAACTACTTCATTTCTTTAATCAAAGCTTTATTGAGATATAATTCACATACTATAAAATTCACTTTTTAAAAAATGAGCAGTTCAACTGTTTTCACTATTGTCACAGATTTGTGCAATTATCACCACAATCATTTTCATTAGTCCATAAAAAAATACCATATGCATTAGCAGTCACTTCCCATTCCCCATGTTTTCCAAATCCTAAAGACCACTAATACAATTTAAATAAAGTAAAATAAATCTGTGGGTTTGCCTATTGTGAATATTTCATATAAATGGAATCATACAACATGTAGCCTTTTGTGTCTGGCTTTTATCAGTTAGCAAAATATTTTCTGAGTTCAGTCATGTTAAAGCATGTATCAACACTTCTTTCTATTTTGTGGCTGAATAACATTCCATTTTTTGGAAATATCACATTTTATTAATCCATTCATCAGTTGATAGACATTTGGGTTGTTTTTACCTTTTTGGCTATTGATAAAAATGCTGCTATAAAAATTCACATAAAAATGTTTACATGGACATATGCTTTCAATTCTCTCAGCTATCTTTTATTGTGGTTATTGTCTGTTTATTTATCTCCTTTGGAGAAAGGCCTATTCAAATTCTTTCCCTATTTTCAAATTGGGTTGTCTTTGATTGTTGAATGGTAAGAGGTCTTTATATATTCTGGATACAAGTCCTTTTTTAGACATGTGATTTGCAACTATTTTCTTCATCCTCTGGGTTTTCTTTCACTTTGATGGTGCACTTTGCAGCAGAAAAGTTTTTAATTTTGATGAATTTCAATTCATCAAGTTTTTCCTTTATAGTGTGTGATTTTGTCGTCATATTAAAGGAACCATCAACTAATCCGATGTCATGAAGATTTATTCCTATATTTTCTTCTAAGTGTCCTATGCTTTTAACTCTTACATTTAAGTCTGTGATCCACTATGAGTTAGTTTTCGTGTATAGTGTGAGGCAAGGCTCCAACCTTCTCCTTTTGTATGTGAATATCCAGTTTTCTCAGCACCAATGATTGAAAACAATATTCTTTCCCCATTTAATCATTTTGGAACCCATTTTGAAAATGAGTTGATCAAAATATAAAGGTTTAGTTTTGGACTCTCAAGTCCATTCCATTCAACAATATAACTTCATGACAGTGCCTCACTGTCTTCATTACAAATTTGTAGTAAATTTTGAAAATGCGAAGTGTAAATTATCCATCCAAATATGTTTTCTTTTTCAAAATTGCTTTGAATATTCTTAGTCCCTTGACTTTTCAAATGAATTTTAGAATCAGATTGTCATTTTATGCTAGAAAGAAAGGGTAGGATTTTGGTAGGGCTTGAAGTTCATCTGTATATCAATTTGAATTATAGTGCCATCTTAACAATATTAAGTCTTTTGATCAATGAACATAGGTTATGTTTCCATTTATTTCAGCCTTCTTTAAAATCTTTCAGTGATATGTTAGAGTTTTCAGTGCATTTTTTAATTGAGTTTATTCCTAAGTATATTATTTTAAAATTCTATATATTAATGGAATCACTCATTTCATTTTTGTATGGTTCAATGCTATTTTATTGAAATACAATTGATTTTCATTTATTGATCTTGTGTTCTGCAACTTTGCTGCACTTATTTATAAATTCTACAGGTTTTTATGTGCAAGTGTGTGTGTGTGTGGGAGGATTGCTTAATTTTTAATAAACAAAATCATATCATTGGCAAAAGGAGTTTTGCTTTTCCAATCAGGATGCATTCTATTTATTTCTATTAGTGTCTATTCATTCTTATTGCAGTGTCTAGAACTTCCAGTACTATGTTGAATAATAGTGCTGAGGGTGCACATCCTGACTTTTTTTCCAGTCTTAGGGGGTGTAGCAGTTTGATATTGTTTATGAATTCCAAAAACAGATATTGGATTGTTTGTAAACTGGTTTGTTCCTCTGGGCATATTAGATTATATTGGATTCAAGGTTTCACTTTTACTTGATTAAATAATGATTAAGGCTTTGATTGGGCCATGTCAGTAGGATGTTGAGCCCCTACCCACCAAGGACTCACAGAGAAACCACACTGCAAAGAAGGGAGGAGAGAGTTTTGATCCTGGAGCCCGGGGAAATAAACACACAGAGAAGCAGATACATGAGGAAGGAGAGATGGCTCCATTAGACACAGCAGAGGCCACAAGAAGAGAGATGAGACTTATCCCAGCCTACAGCTGATATTGGAAGAAGCTGGGACCATGTAGCCTTAAGAGGAAGAGGAAGCACAAACCCTTGCAGACGTCGGCAGCCATCTTGCTCCAACACTGGCAACAGACTTTGGTGAGGGAAGTAACTTAAGCTTTATGGCCTGGTAACTGTAAGCTTCTGACTCAAATAAATACTCTTTATAAAAGCCGACAGATTTCTGGTATTTTGCATCAGCACCCCTTTGGCTGACCAATATGGGGGAAGGGAGGGAGACATTGTCTTTCTACAGTAAGCTTGTTGTGGAGGGTATTTCATGGAATAAGTTTCCATGAAATTTGTTTTCCTGGAATTAAGCTCCAGTTGTTAATGGTTTATAATCCTTTTAATGTGCTGCTGGATTTGGTTTGCTACTATTTTGTTAAGAATTAAAAGAGATATTGGACTTTTACTTTTGACATTTACTTTTACTTTTTCCTTTTGACATTTTTGTGTTGTTTCAGTATAAGATTACTCTTGGCCTCATGGAATGAGTTGGGAAGTATTCCCTCTTGTAATTTTGGAATGGATTGAGAAGGATTTGTGCTAATTCTTCTTTAAATATATAGTAGAATTCACTAGTGAAAATATCTAGGGCTGGTATGTTCTTTGTGGAAAGATTTTTGATTACTTCATCAATCTCTTTCTTACAGATCTGTTCAGATTTTCTATTTCTTCTTGAGACAGTTTCATAATTTGTCTTTCTAGGAAACTGTGAATTTCATCTGGTTATCTAATTTGTTGCAATTTGTAGTATTCCCTTGTAATCTTTTTAAAAATTTCTGTCCATAATAAAGTCTCTTCTTTCATTCTTGATTTTGGTAATTTGAGCCTTTTCTCTTTTTTTCTCAGTCTATCTAAGCATGCCAAAATTTTTGATCTTTCAAAAAAGCAACTTTTGCTTTCATTTCCCCCTTGTTTCTCTAATCTTTATTTCCTTCATTTCTACTCTAGTCTTTATTATTTCCTTCCTTCTGTTTGCTTTGTGTTTAATATTCTTTCCCAAAGATTATGTGGTATATGATTCTATATATATATAAATTTTTAAATGACAAAATTATACAAAAATTTTGAAATGCCAAAGTGTTAGGAATGGAGGGCAGGTTAGCGGTTATCAGATGTTAGGGATGGGGGTGTGGGGTTCAAAGTGAATGTGGTTATAAAAGATCAAAATATTGGTGACATTGGAACTATTTAGTGTCTTGACTGTTGTGGTGAATATAGGAGCCTACACAGGTGATAAAATTGTGTATATTATAATACATATGCATGTCCACATGCACACACACAAACTAATGAGTTAAAGTAAACATGTGGCAATATGAATGAAAGTGGTGGCCTGTATCCGTGCCAGTATCCTGGTTGTGTTATGATAATACAGTGTTGGAAAATGCTATCATTAGGGGAAGATAACATGTGATGTCTCTGTATTATTTCTTACAACTGCATGTGGGTCTAAAATTATCTTGATAAAAATTTCAATTAAAAATAATTTTCATTTTCAAGTAATAGTTCCAAATATCTATTCCCTATACATTTGTTCTTATGAATATTACATGAGTTACACTAAATCATAAGAATGTTTCCATTATCTTAAAAATCAATAGGAATTTATTACATTAAATATTATGCCAGATTCCTCCAAGGCATAATACCATGGAATTTTGTATTATGCATACTTTATCTAAGAGTATTGATTATTAATTAAAATCCATTTTCTCTTCTGATGAACTCTGTTGAGAGGGCTTGGATGAGATACTTTCACTGAGGACCAATTCCTTGGCATCTATCCAACTGGAAAGCAGCAATCCAATATTTTCCCTCCCCTCCAAATTTATGAGAATCCCCATGGTAATGATCATCTGTCTCTCTGTGAATCAGTCCTGATTACCTTCTCTGCTTGCCAGGGAAGAAGAAACTCATATATCCCATCAAACTCAGATTTCCTAATCATTGTCCTTTAGGCTTCCTATGGAAGAAATCTTCTGCAGCCTTGACCATTCTGTTTTTCCCTGGTGCTTGTACAGCAGTCCCTTTTGAAATGGGAAAGAGAATACAGTCTCTCTCTCCATGTTATGATCAGAACAGATAGGTCCCATAGCAAATGTGCCTGAGACACACAGTTTCATAGCTCTTTTAATACACTCACCCCATCAATTTGTTCCTACCCTGTCCCTAGAACACCTGTACTTGCACGGTGGGCACCTCAAGTTAGGTTCCAGTGCCAACTACATACTTTCTAAATCAATTCCCAACAACTTGGAAACCTTAGTCCATGAGCAATATCAAGAGAATCTAGAGAAATGTTTTGTAATGTAATGCTTCTTCCATTGTAATTCTACTCTTGGTCTTTTTGACTTGATTATATCCTTATACAATGAAAATATTGTGAATATTTCTAGACTCCCTAATTATCCTATTTTCAAGTATCTCTCTATTGTATTTTTCCATGTCCAAGAGCAATAGATTAGAATACACAAACAAAAATTTTATCAGATGTACATATCAATTAGTGTCAAAGTAAAAGTAAAACAATTTAAGAATAGAACAAAAATGCAGATTTCCATTGGAGAGACTCTTTTAATAGCCAAGGAAATTGTAGAATGATTGGTGCCAAATCCTGGGACAAAAAAAAAAAAAAAAAATCATACCAGTAATGGCAGGCCCCCTTTATGAGAATCCCACAAGTCTATAATCTAATTGAGAATATATGTTTGATAAATAGCCTCCAGCTTCATACTCTGGCCACATTTGAGTAATCTTCCATATATCTCTAGGGTGTAGGAATTACCCACATTTTATATTTAAATACAATGATTTTGAGGGCTACTCTAGGAATTTGAATCTAAGTTGCTCTGATTTCAACGTGCTCTTTCCATTCATCTCACTGTCAACCTATGAAACATTGCCACATGTAAAATATTTGAACAAAAATGACTAAATAGTTAATGAGAAAATGTTGAAAACTTTAAGGTTGATTAAGAAACTGCTTGTCACCATTTAAAAATCATTCAACTTGAATGTGTTTTCAAATGTTTTGCAAAAGGGCAAAATGGTCTTAAGGAAGAAATTCAAACAATGGATAATTTATTACTGTAACTAAGGTAAGTAATTGTCTTTTAAAAATGGCTCAGGAATAATTGCACAGCAATACGCAAAAAATAAAATGAATTTCAGCTCTTACTTAGCATCATATACAGAAATTAACTTCAAAGGAATCATGGAACTAAATATACGAGATAAAATCACAAAACATCTGAAAGAAAACATATGAGAAAAATTCTATGACCTTGGGTTTAGAAAAGATTTCTTAGGATTCGACAAGCGCAAACAAAGAGAAAATGTAATAAATTGGACTACCTCAAAATAAAAAGTATTTGGGTGAATGCTATTGCATGTAAATAATACATCAATAAACCTGAATTTTATTGGGATGTATTGTAATAGACAACACCCATCCCAAGGAACAGAGAGAGTCTGCAACTGCAAGCAAGAGATTTCCATCCATCTGCTCCATGGGATGTAGGCCCCTTCTCAATTAGAGGCAGAGTGGGCATCACCATCCCAAAATCCTTAATATTGGGGAATGAACAATGGACTAAAGTAGACTTACTATTATTCTACTATAGACTTTTGTTATTCTAGCAATGAAAGAACTTTTATAATTGATGTGGAGACAGTGGCCACCGGAGGTTCTGAGGGGAGGGAGAGGGAACAATAGGTATAATATGGGGGCATTTTCATGACATTGGAATTGTCCTGCATGACATTGCAATGACAGACACAGGCCTTTATATATTTTGTCATAACTTACAAAATTGCGTGGGACAGAGTATAAACTATAATGTAAACTATGATCCATTTTTAGTGGCAATGCTTCAATATGTGTTCATCAATTGTAACAAATGTACCACACTAATGAAGGATGTTGTTAATGTGGGAAAGTGTGGGAAGTAGAGGGGGTGGGGCATATAGGAATCCCCTATATTTTTTATGTGACATTTATGTAATCTAAATTAAAAAAATGAAAAAACAAAAAATAAAAATATTTACTTTAAATATTATGTAAGTTTATAGGCAGTAAGTATGTAAATAAGATGGCAATAAAATCCTTCCCCTCAAATAATTCATATTTTAATGGTACTCTAGATCAATAAACAATAGTAATAAAATGTGTTTCAGAGTCATAATAGGGGTATATTAAAGGGGCCTAAAGAAACTCCCCTTCAACTTTGCCTTATGAGAGAGTATAGAAATGGAGACAAATAATTTAGGAATTTAGTATATGATAGAGGTGTTATTATACTTATATTGTTGAAAGGATCACTCTTTGAATAACAATAAAATAGCTATCACTTTTAAGTTCTTCTGAGAGTGTGCAAGATATTGTTTTAATGGGTTTGCATATATAAACTAATTTAATCTACACAATTCTGTGAGACATATACTATTGATATTATCCCAAGTTTACAGATGAGAAAATTGAAGCACATAGATGTTAGCTAAATTGCTTATGGTCACACACACAAAAACATCAAAAATACTTTAAAGAAAAGATGGGAAAATTTCAAATATCTAAATGGAAAATATCTTTCTTAGCATCACATAAATCCATAAAGTCTTAAAAATCATTGATAAACTGGAATACAAATAGTAAAAAGTAACTACTTAGAAATACTATGTAGAAAGCTGATATATAACTGATAATTTAGCAAAATATTTTAATAAAATGTTAAGTAGAGAAAGAACTAATTTCCTTCAACTATAAGGAATGTCTATATATCAAAAGAAAACATTCAAATAAAAGTGGTAAAGGATACGAGTATCATTCCTATAAAAGGAAATACAGAACACCTTTAAATATTAATGAAGGCTAACCTTTACTCATAAGAATAAAAAGGCAAATTAAATTGAGATATTGGATTTTACTTAGCAGATCCAAGATGTTAAAAAATTATACACTATATTGGTATGCTGTGGGGCAACATGAACAATCATACAAGGAAGATGGAAGATGAGAATGGTTCTTAAAGTTCTTATGACCATAAAGGCTTATAAAAGTCTTCAGAAATAGGAATAAGACCTATCCTGACTGGGTTGGACCACCACATCTTAACTGAAGTAACCTCACCAAAGGTCCTACTTACAATGGGTTCACACCCCCAGGGAGGGATTACATAGAAGGATTTTTTTTCTGGGGTACATAGTTACAAACCATCACAGTAAACTAACTTGCAATTAGCACTGGACTTATTTAAATATATAAATAATACCAAACAACTGTGAGAATATATTTTCAGAGCACAAAATAAATGTTATTATCCTGTATAATGCAAAACAAACAAACAAACAAACAAACAAAAAACCCAAAAAATGGAATTTGAGTGAAGAGTGTCAGGAAAGATGTGATAGTGCTAGTATTTTATCTTTCAGAGAGATCAAAGGTATATTACATATAAGCAAATAAAAATAAAGCAACTTCATCCCTTAAAGCTAATCCATTCTTGTGGGTGTAAATCTATTGTAAGTAGGGTCTTTTGATTAGGTTACTTCAGTTAAGTTGTGTGGCCCAGGGTGGGTCTTAATCCTTTTCCTGGAGTCCCTTATAAAATAATGTAATTCAGAGAGAGAAGAGAGAAAGCCATGGAAGCATGAAGATGAAAGGAAGGAAACCCAGAAGAGGAGGGAGAGACCAGCAGACACTGCCATGTGCCTTGCCATGTGACAGAGAAATCCAGGCTCACAGGCAGTTTGTCTTTGGGGAGAAGGCATAGCCTGATGATGCCTTGATTTGGACATTTTTCTCAGCCTTGAAACTGTAACCTTGTAAAATAAATCCCCATTGTAAAAGCCAACTCATTTTATGCTATTTGCATTTTGGAAACTTTAGCAAATGAAAACACCATCTATTATTATTTGCTCTACATTATTTCAGTATAGGAATAAAAAAACATAAGTGTCAGGAAATAACATTTATTCACAAAAATTACTTTTAGCTTTTGAATTTTACTTCAAAATTGTTTTTTTCTGAACAACCTTTTTTTTGCTACGCATTCACTTCTAGTTCCTAAGATATTTCTAATTAGCTACCTGGGACACAGCATCCCTGTGTCTTATTTTTTAGCCACCTTATTCATCTTCTGGATTTGTCTCAATGAAGTATTTATTCACAGCCGTTTCTGGCCTATACGTGGTATTTCAAGAGCTGGCATTTCCCTTGTTTGTCTCTGGACACTAATATTTAATCATATAATCATAGGAATTGGAGATGGAAGAGACCTAATGGTTCCCTCTTCCTCCGCCTGCCAAACCTGCTGCTGTTTTCCCTATCACTTGGCAATGATTTTTACAAAGCTGGTGATTTATCCACTAACATAATTTTAAATGCCATATTTTTGCACATATATCAGGAATATCTACTACCCAAAGTTTTATGTTCATTCCATGGGCATTTATTTTAGATGAGTTCACCTCTAATAATAAGTGGGTACTTGTGATAAGATATATAGACAAAATGCCAAAATCACTGGCCTCTTTAGTCAGTTCAGTGCACCTGTTATTTCAATGAGCAAAATATAAACCAAACCAGTGGCTAGGCAGAGATGAATAGCCTATTCAGTTAAAATTTCAGGTTTCAGGCTCCAAGTATAATCATCATCACTCTATGGTTTTCTAAAAACAATAAAATACTTTCTCAACATTTAAAAATGCATTACCAAATTCCCATGGTCATTTCCTTCTTCTGCAGGATAAATTCTTCCATTTTAAACCTTCTATCAAATTCTGGTAAGGCATGGTTTGGGTAGGTTTATTAAATTTCAGATGCATAGAGGCAAGTGGATTCAAAACATCAAAACCATAGTGAAAGGAATATTAAAAAAACCAACAAAACCAATAAATATTGCATTCATCTCCAAATATTTTTCTGCCTGAGGTTCACATTCTTTTACCTTCAGCATGCACTGCACTTCTTGAACTTCTTTCAACTAAGAAATATCACTCTTAAGAATATTTGGAAAATTACTCCAAAATATGGTTTTATGAGATTATACTGATACGATGATGGGATTTAAATATGATCCCTGCATAGAGCTCTTGTTATATACTGTTACAGTCAGAGAATATTCTAAACCAGAGGACATAGACTCACTGACCCAAACCTAGTCCAGCCCCAGGGACATCCTCTGCTCTAACCTTAGCCTAGGACATTGGATAATAGGTTAAAATGCCTCATTCTCCTCTACGCAAATGACTGCTGTTCCCTTTTGGCAGTCAGACAAGTATGAATCCACACTAATTCAATAATCAGCTATTGGCTTTTACACACACACACACACACACACACAGTCTTCACTTGACTGAAACTCACCTAGTTAATTTTCCTGTCTTATTTGTGCACAAGTCTCTCTCTCCATTAGATTGTAAGTAACTTTGAGGACAGCTGCTATAAATTGTACTTTGGCATATTCCTTCATTTTGCACACTGCTTGTGCTTAATAAGATCTAGATGAAAATACGTTGAATAAAATAAAACCCATCATTGGTTCTGTATGAATTGTAAATGATTAGGAAAAGACTTCGTAAAGTTCACGGGTATACCAGATGGTAAGGGATATTATATATAATTATAAAGGATTGACTGGTCTTTGACCTCCAAATAGACAAGATTAGACTAAACGCTGATTATAAGATAATGTTGGCAGAGATCACTGTCACCTGATACATTTCTCACTACTTTTAAATATTCATAATCCCCCCCAACCCCCACCAAGTTACAGACTCTAAAACACGCATTCTTCAAGCCAATGTGCCACATCATCTATCTCTTCTTTTCAGAAATTATGCTACCACCCTATAATAGAGTGAAACACCCAACTTATATAATATAGATTTTTAAAAGCTTGCCTGAGCTTTAGAGTCAGCACTCAGATAACATTTTGTTCCAATTCTTGATAACTGTAATTCCACAGGAAAGTCAGTTAACCTCTCTGTACCTTATATTCTCATCTACAAAATAGGGACAGCAATACTAAATAATGCTTACTTCATGGGATTGCTGTAAGACATTAAATGCAATGCTTTTTATCACAGCAATGATGTGTACAAGTGACTGGTACATAGTAACTGCGTCATAAATGATACCTTAGCATCGGCACAGGAGATACTAAGGTTTGGAAATGTTACCACATTTTCTTTCTGAATAATTCTTAACCACCAAATATTTTTTGGGGGGGAGCATGGCACAAAATTATAACAAAGCACATTCTTTTTTTCTTATTCTTACTTTTTTTTGGGAAAAGAATAAAAGCAATGCTCTTTGAAGGACATAATCTGCACTGACCCTTAAATGGGTGAACAAAAAAGTGAAAAATTAGGTGAGAAATAAACAAATGCAATCACCAAAGAAAATGTGCTATCTTAGTAATTGTTTTCCCTGAGAAGGTGACAGCAATGCCTTTGAGGTTACAGAGGACACAGTCAACAGATTATGCTACAAAGATGTTAAGTCGTTATAATTTCTGAAAGTGAAAGGCATTCAAGAATTCCTCTAAAGAAAACTCAGTAAAAGAGCAGTGCCTGTTGGGTCTGCCTCTCTATTCTGAATACTTGACTTTAAAAATAACTAAAGCACCATATATACTTATAGCCAGAGTAAATGCCACATATTCAATATCTTTCCTAAAGAACTGAAATATAGAATGTGACACTTTCCCAAACAATACTTTAAAATACTTGTGAAACCTATGAAATATGTCTTTCTTGAAGAGTCAACAATAAATGCAAAAATAAATACAATAAATTTTATCCCAGAAAATCAAGAACAAATATAGAGTGTCTTAGTTTCCCAGCTGCTATGACAAAACACCACAAAATGGTTTGGCTTAATCAATGGAAATTTATTTGCTTACAGTTTTCGAGGCTGGAAAGCTTGCTGCCTCCTGGGTTGGATGGCGTTCTGACTGACTGGCAATTCTTGGGTTTCCCATCATGTGGCAATGTCCTTTCCTTCCTCTTCTGGGTTCTCACGCACTTCTGGCTTCTGGCTCTTCCCCATTCTCTATAAAACCACCAGTAATTGGATTAAGATCTATCCTGAATCAATTCACACCTTAACTAAAAATAACATCTTGAGAAGCACCTATTTACAATGGGTTCATACCTACAGAAATGGGATTAAAATTAGAACTTTTTTACCTGGGGTACATAACTCAATCTACCTGACAGAAAATTTGAAAATATTCCAACAAAGGTATACGCGTAGCTTATTTCATATCAGTAAAATCTACATTATATAGCAGTAAGAAAGAAAGGTGCCAAGTTTTATCTTGGAATTATACAAAATTTGCTAACTCTTTAAATCCTTTTCAGAAATCCTTTTCTTCTGTCCCCAATCTGTCCAAAGTTATAATATTGTTGTCTTCAGTAGGAACTACATTTCTTCTGTGGGGATGAATGATAAATTGGATTTTAGGGTGATATCAATTTCCTTGTGTCTGAAAACTTTCACAAAGTGTAATTATGCTCAGAAATAGATCAAAAAGGATTTTGTCACCTTAAAATTTTTCAAGAAATTTTTTATCAGGAAGAAAAACAATAACCATTCTGCTTTATGCTAATTCTAAATGTTTGCTTCAGTTCTGTGTTCTTCCCCAAAAAAATATTTTGGGGGGAAAACACTTTTTCAAGCATAGATAGATACATTGATCTTTACTTTTAAAAAGGGATAGAAGTTCCAGTGCCCAATGAGCACATGATATATAAATATATATCATAATGTTTAAAGATATGTGTGTACGTGTATTTATATCTAGCTATAGGTTACTAGACTTTGTGGTAATAATGAACATAACTGCAACATCTCAGTAGTGTTACCAATCCTAATTACTCATCACCCATGCATCAATCAACCAATCAATAAATGTCATATAACTTTTTATGTTAATTCAACAACTACTTGCCTGGGCCACTAGGAGTCAACTGCTTTTCCAAGCACTGAAGGCATACCATGATGAAATAGAAATGATTTCTGCACATATGACACCTATATTCTGCTCAAAATTGACAGTTGGTGAAAAATAAACAAGATAAAATCACAAAGGAAAATGTGATGAACCATATATTGTAGCATAAATTGATTAGAGATAGAGAAGGGGGACTGCTTTATTTTATATGGATGCATAGTTAGAAATACATATACATATATGCAGGTATGTTTTTATAAAAATGGAATATTCTGCATCTATTGTTCTACAAACTGACTTATTAGTGTAATACAATTTTGACAACACCCCAATTTTTAAAACTACAGCATTTATTTTGTGTTCAGAATTTCTCTCATGTAAACAGTTTTGTCATGAACATGTACATGCTTCCTTGTCCAAATATCTAAATGCTTTTCTATAGTACTTTATGAGACTTGAAATTGCAGGGTCAAAAGGGATGTACACTTAAAATTTTAATAGATATTGTCAGTGGAGAACTATTACTGTATAACCTTACCAACATGTGATGCTAAACTTTAAATGTTTGCCCATTTGGCTGGTAAAAAAATGGACTTGGTATCTCTTTGCTATATTAATTTGCATTTTCCTGTTAGTGAAGTATATTTTTCTTTACTTTAATGACATTTTTAATTTCTTCTTTAGTGAATCTTTGAATCGGCTATTTAGACATTTGTCCATTATTTTCTTGGATTTTTATGTAGTTTTGGTTGATTTTTGTATATAGCATGAATATACCCTAATTATATACAAATAGTAAACATATCCTCTGTGTGAGTATATGCAATCATGCAAGGATACTTACACAAAAATATGTATATATTGCGAATAATATCCCCTCCACTCTTGCCTTTAATATTGCTTAATATCTTTTATTGTGGAATGATATAAATATGGTATAGTCAAATTTATTAGTTCATCCCTTTTGTTTTGTGTTGTATGGCTTGTGTATTGGTACATGTGTGCATATTTGTGTCTTATTGAGAAGGCCTTTGCTACTTTACTGTTAATTCATACTGACTTGTTTCCTTCTAATATATTCACAATTTTGTTTCAGACATTTTTATTTTTATATACCTGAATTTATTTTTGTGAATGATGGGGGGTGGGGGTAAGAATCTAACTCATTTTTCTTCCTATTGAATAGTCAATTTATCTAGCACTTTTTACTGCTTGTGCAACCTTTACTCACCAGTTTGTAATACTGTTCTTTCATGGACCAAATTCTCACGGTCTGTTTATGGACTCTTTCTTTCCACACAAATATTACCTTTTCTCAATTATTCTATTGTTATAATAAAGTTTGAAATGTGATACGCGAATCTCTCTCTTCTTACCCATTAATCTTTTTCAAATTTCTAATGGTTATCCTGGCATATTTCTCTTTCTCAATGAAATTTATAGAGAGTGTTTTGAGTTTCATGGATAACTCTAATGGTATTTTTTTTTTATTTCATTGCAGTGTATTTACAGATTAATTTTGGAGCCTGTTCTTATCTTTACAATATTGAGTCATCCAATTCAGAATATGACTTACCTCACCTTTTAGTAAAATCCTCTTTTATGTCCTTCAGTAAAATTTTATCATTTTCATCATATAGGCCTTTTAATTATTAGTATTTGGGTTGTATTTCTGCATTTTACAGTTTTGTGGTTATTGTGAAGCAGATCTTACATCTATTCTAAGTTCTATCATTGCTAGCATATAGTAAAGCTATTGAAAAAATGAAAAAATGCTGTTTTTTGAAAGTAATTGTATTTAATTTTTTTCTTTCCAATATTTATATAATTTATTATTTCTTTGCAGTATTTACACACTATTTTTTATTTCTGGTTTGTTTAATTCACTAGTTGCTCTACTACCTTGTTGATTAATAATCTGATAATAAGTACCCTTTTCTTGTTACTGATTTTAGAGGGAATGCCTCCTATGTTTCACTATTAAATGTGATGCTTGATCTACGGATTTTTAGTAGATAAAATTCATCAAGTCATGGAAATTTCCTTCTATTTCTAGTTTTCTAAGAGTTTTTTCTTAAAGATTTTTAATCAGGATTTCGTGGTACAGTATATAAAACAGTTTGTTAATATTTTCTTATTTTTCCCCTGTAATCATTTAATGCAGAAATGCTGGTGCATTTTCAAAGCTGAACAAGCTTTGCATTTCTGGGATAAAATACTTGATGATGATGTATCATTATTTTCAGACTTCTGTAATATTTTCTAATATTTTAATTAAGATATTTACATTTGTGTTCATTAGTGAGATTGGCCTATACTTTTATTCATTTTCCTGTCCTTGCTCAGTTTGTCTACTGGTGGCTTTTTTCTTGCTAGCAGTACAAAAATGAGCTTGGTGGCTTTATATTTTTAATCTATGATCTAAACTCTATATAACATGGAAATTTTTATTTGTTTCTTCAATATCTGTTAAATAAAATATTTTGGTCTGACACTATTTTCAGGAGATATTACCCTGTTCCTTTATTATTTATTCACTATTGGTAAATTTAGGTTATTTATATATTTTGGGCCCATATTCACAAATTCTATATTCCCAGAACAATCACTTATAAATAGCTAGTGTTATAAATAATATATCACATTGACTTGCATATTTTTAATTCCTCCAATATTCATGTATGGCTACTTTTTGGTTACTTATACATTTCTTGCCCCTCATTTCTTTTTATCTTGAATACGACTTAACAAATTTTGACTGTCATAGATCATTTCAAAGAGCTAGACTTTAGTTTGTTGATATTCTTTACTTAATCATATTTGTCCCTTCTCTGTTTACAAAGACTTTACCTTGGAGTAGACAATTTTAGCCTTTTTACCTCTGTAGATCTCCAAATTATTCTATTCTCAATTTTTTTTTTTTTTTTTGGCCAGAATAAAAATGTTTTCCTGTTCAAAAGCTTTATGTTTTTTTCCCTTCATGCTTTCAGAAGAGTCATCTTCAGTCAAACCTCATCTCTTACATTTAGAAACTTCCTGACCACCCCAATAATGAGCTAGCACCCCCAAAGTGTGATTTTTTTTCCTATGATTTTTCCTAATTCTACAGTCTCTGCGGAAAAACCATCTGATTTCAATATTAGAAAAACTAGTGACAACCAAATCTTTTGCAACCAACTGCAATGATCCTTAAAGTGCCAACTTTAAATAGTGGAACTTCATTTCCTTGACTTAGTTCATTTTACATTTTAGTTGATCTCCTTTGCAACAGTCCATTCTTCTACCACATTTGGAAACTAAATCATTTGTTATGGGACATAGACTCTTCATGTGTGCCAGCTTCGGGTCATTATTAAGGCAGAGCTCCCCACCTTATATTCTCTGCAGTTCTTTTGGCTTTGCAGTCCTCTCTCTCCTTTCTTTATCCTCTGCCTGGTAGTGATATGGCCACATCAGCTCAAGGTGTCGGGTACGGTCATGACCATCATGACTGGCTGAGACTAATCGTGATTTTGTTGTGGTAAGAGTGGGTCAACTTCTGACACATACTGGAGGGGGTAGAGTGTGGGGTATTGCTAGGGAGGGAATACGGAAGGTGGAGGCTAGATAGGCAACTTCAGTATCTGCTATTGCCATCTATTATAATAATTTAATAAAAATTAAGTGAGAACCCACTGGATGTGGAAGGTGAATTTCCTTTTGCCTCTCATCAGAGAGGGAACATTATTTTTTACTAGTGATCCAATTGCTTTTCTACTTTTATCTTCATTTCATAATTGGGACATTAAAATTTATTAAAAGTGAGCTCTGCCTCATTAAAAATTTTTAGTTTCTTTATATTGCCATCCTAACTATACATAGTTATAATGTTTGTAATAGCATTGGTGACTTTTTAGAATTCAAAGCAGCTGTTTATTTACAAACAATTTCAAACCATAGCTTACAATCCTTATATTCTGTTTGTTGCTGATAATATCAAGGAACAAATATCCTACTTTTCACTCACCAATTCTCAAGTGATACCATTGTCCATTCTTCAGGAATCTGCTTAATCCTTCACATTGAGGAGTTACCAGTCAAGATTTAAAACCATTCAAGTAAGAACTAATTATGTGCACTGAAAGGTCTATTGTCTACATAATGGAAAATATTTTGTCAACTAACATATTAGGCTAAATGATAATCAGTTATCTGGGTGTTTGAGCTGTTAATACTATTAAACAAACAAACAAACAGAAATGTGTTCCTCTAACTTCCTTTCCACCTGCAAGTTCTGCATTGCTCAAACCCTGGGAATAAGTGATTCTGAAGCAGTTTCTTCTTCAAAATGTCCTTACCTGGTTCAGAAGGCTTTCTGTGTAGATTAGCTAAACCCATTGTCTTGTCTTCTGTTTTCAGTTTCATTGGATTTCCTGGTACATGTTTGTAATCCCATTTTTTCCTTATTATTTTAGCTTGATTTCCAGTTTTATGTTTCTGCTTGCCTAACTCTTGTGACTTTTGCACTTTGTTCAAATTGGATACCAGAATGCATTTTCCAAACCACATGTCTAGTTTCTAGTCCCTGCATACCCTTTATTCCTTGCCCCACAACTCTACCTTCGGCATCAGCTTCAGGGCATCTGTCTCAGGTGGGCTTGTTCTATGCCTATACCATATTCCCACAATCCCAGGTGTATCTCAGCTCTACAAATAACCTGCTTTTCTATGATTGGCTGTGTTCCCATGGTCATATTGGGCTGAGGCGATTGAATTTAACTCAACAGACCTGGTGACTTTTTTCCCCAGACCCAACTCACATTCGCCCTCCTCTGAACACCCAGCTGGAATTTAGCTCTGCTTAGCTGCAGTGCAATCAATCTTAATTCTCTAAAACACTCCTTTGATGCTTACCATTTACTGACTGGCATTGTGAGTTGTCCTTTCCTGTTCGGGGTGGATGGCAGATTGAATTATGAACCCCAACAAACACATGTCCTTAATCTTAATCCACGTTTCTGAGTGTGAACCCATAAGAGACTTGGTGACTTTTTATTTAGCGCAATGGTTCGCAATCCTGGCTGTAGGTTAGCATTATGGGAGGAAGCTTTAAAAGCTATGTGTATATATATATATGGAGCAGATGTGGCTCAAGCAGTTGAGTGCCCGCCTCCCACATGGGAGGTCCCGGGTTCGGTTCCCTGTGCCTCCTGAAAAAAACAAAAACAAACAACAAGCACAACAAACACAAAAACCAACTCAGGGAAGCCAATGTGGCTTAGTGGTTGAGCACTGGCTTCCCACTTACAAGGTCCGTGGTTCAATCCCCAGGCCCTGGTACCTCAAAAAATATATATACATATATATATATATGTATGTATATTGCAGTATCTCAGGCACAGGCAATTTTAAAAAGTTATCTGGATGATTCCAATATGTAGCCTCTGTTGAGAATCACAGCTTCAGAGTTAAAAAAGAAACAGGCACAAGTGCGAGGAATACATTTTGAATTCCCTCTGTTTGAGGGGACTGTAATAAAGATCCCATGGTAACCTTGTTGTGTTTTCTTATCTAGTTTTCCTCTCTCTTTTTTTTTCCTCCCTAGATCACGCATTGTTTACAGAAGGAAAGTCAAAAGGAAGAAATTAGTAACAATAAATGAGGAAGGGAAAAAGAAGAGAGGGTCTCTATTTTTATCCTCTCCTGCCTCATCTGAAGACTGGGTTATAATGACATGTCAGCTTTAAAAGGCAATCTCCTTAACTACAATATCCTGTGTGACTAATATCCAGGACGAAAATTTTAAATCCACCACTGATTATAAAGGAGCATCACTAGAGAGAAATAATTTATGAGTAGACACCAAGGGATACATGTCATAATTTATTTTTATTTCATGATCTTTGTTCAGACCACTGCAAACTCCTCTTCAGAAAGAGTGCATCAATTATGAGCAACAAAGAAAAAGGAGCCTTTAAACTAGAACATATATCTTTCATACTTACTATAGGCTTTTGCATATACACTGATGATAGATACTGTGTTGGCTCAAATCATTACAAGCTGTGAAGCATGAAGAGAAATGAGCAATAAATAAAGAGCCCCATTCTTTTAATAAAATGTCCCCATGTCACAGCCTAGGGAATGCCTTGTAATCACAATGAGCTCAAACATGCTCTACCTAATTCTTGAAATATAAATGCCGTGTGACTACTTTGAATTAACTTTCGGGAATGCATTTTAAATTACACAGCCATGAAATCTTAACATTTAGTTGGTGACCGTGCACATAAAGTGAAATGATAATTGGTATACAATTGATACAAATCTCCAGATATTTAAGGAAAAGTTTTCAGTTTATATTAATTATAACAGCTAACTTTTTTTTTTTTGAGTACCTGCTATTGTAAAACAGTCCTCCAAATATTTTAGATATTTTATCTGAAACTAACAATAACCCAAGAGTACTTACTTTATAAATGAGGGAATTGAGCAGAGGGAGGTAAGCGGCTTGTGTAAAGTCACACAGCTAATAAGTGGTGGACCTGGGGTTCTGATTCAAACAGTCAGGGCTCTAGAGCCATTGCTATTAGCTACAGTGGTTTACTGCCCAGGACTAACATCGCTCTAAAAACAATGACTGTATTAGGGATATTTGGATGGGATTATTATTTAAGTACTTTCCAGTTCCTAGTCCTTAATAGTAGAAACAACTGCAGGGATATCATATCTCAAGTCCCTTGTCTTGCTGAAGCTTTGACGGTCTTCTCAAGGGAGAACAGAAGAGGATATTGAATAGAAGGTAATGACGGTATAAAGGGCATGAGACTAGTTCCAATAGTCAAAACTCATTAACAAATGAACCAGAGCTTAAAGATCAAAGAAGTCAGGCATGTAATAGTAGGAAGCAGATACTAACCAAAAATCACATAAATATTCAATTACAAATATGATAATTGCTGTGAAAGGGAACTATTAAATGCTAGGAATACATATAAGGGATTTAATCTAGGCTGGGAAGGATGGGACAAACTGAGGAAGTGTCCTTTAAGCTGAAACCTGAGGGGTAATTAACCCTACATATGGGGCAAGAGCATTCAGACGATGAGGACAGCATGTGTGGTGTGAGGGAGGAAGGAAGCAGTTCAGGGTAGTTAGAATAGTGGTCACTAAAATGACATATTTGTTGGGTAGGGAAAGAAAATGTTAGAACTTCTACTTGTACTTGCTTATTTCAACCTTTAAAATGTTCATTTTTGAATAGTTTCAGAAGGTACTTTATTAGTTCTGTAGTTTTTGCATATAAAATATAAATAATTATGAAATACATTAGGATTGTATGCTCAAAAGTTTTATTGGCAGGCATGTAGAGTAAAAAATATTTTAGGACAGCTGGTTTAAGAAACTGTAAAAGGAGCACTGTGGGTGAGCTCAGGGAGTAGCATCAGAGGGGAAGTAGAGTAGGAAATTAAACCAGTTAGTCCTAGAGAGGTCGTTAATGATAATTCACAGGAATTCAGGGCTTATGAGCAAGGAGAAAGAACTAAAAATATTTAACTCAGAAAGTACACAATTGGCAATCTGGCAAACAACGTAAAATGTTTACCAGTCGAATCCTTAGGGAAATAGCTGCAATCATTTGGAAATAGTTTAGAGAAGACAAAACGGTAAGCACTCATGAAGTATACAGGCCAGTGAGGGGCCAGCATTAACCAAAATTGCTGTAATAATTATGGCATTCCAATGGCAATAAATGCTAAAATCCAGAATATGATCCTATAAATAGAAATCTGATAATGGCACTCATTCCCCTCCCATTGGAGAAATAATATTCTTTCCCAGAAATACCTTTCTCCCTCCTCTGCTGGCAAACTGATGTTATCCTTAAAATCTCCAATGTACAAGTTTCTGTCACTTCCCAGCGAGTTCTTGCCTCAGACTCTCACAGAAAATACTTTATTAATCCCTTTAGTGCAGCAATTATTATACATTGCAATTTCTTTGGTAGATTTCTTGGCATTCTTCAATTTCCTTAGGATTTTTAGTGGTATTTCATAAAGTTTTGTGGTGAATTAAAAAGATAATGCCTCTAAAGTAGGGGTTCTTAGCCTTTTTTGTTTCACGAACCCCTATGCCAGTCAGTTGAAAACCACGGACCCCTTACTAAGTCCACACTATACTGTGTATTATTTAATAAACACATCACACCAACACCAACACATCCCCACAAGAATAATTTTTTAAATTTCAATTCAAGTTCACGGACCCTTGTTAAGAACCGCTGCTCTAAAGCAAATAGAATATTGCAAGCTTTCCATAGAAGTTAACTACATATGTATATGTTTTACTTATTAAATGTCTAAGCTACTTTAGGACATGATTCATGTCTTCATTCATTGAGAAATTAAGGATATCTCCTATTCATAAAGCACTGCGATTACAAATGATGTGGATACATCGATGTATTCAACTTTGGTGACTTGTCTACACTCCCTCTTTTTCTATTCTCATGTTTATGCTAATCGCTTGATGGGGACCTCATTTACCAACAAAGTTGGAAATTTGGTAGTAATCTATGATTCCTTATTTTTCCTCTCCATCCTCTCAAATCCATCAGAAAACCTATGGCTTATTCAAAATTACATCTCAACTCTTCACTCTAGATTGTGGAAAGCATCCAAAATAAGCTGTTTAGAAGGAGGGACAAAAGTCTTCACAGATGGACATAAAAACAGGTCCAAAATATATGATTGGGTAGGGAGAAACTCAATTAATATCAAACATTTTGCATAGTATGATCCAAATTTACAAGGATGTAGGAGTAAATCTTCTCTCCTTTCCACCGTCACTGGCACCTTCTCAGTGGAGGCCACCAGTATCTCTTGCTGCAACTGTTTTCAATCTACATACTTCAAAAACTACCACTCTACAATCAGTTTCCCACCCAGCAGTGGAATAATTTAAGAATAATTTCAAAATGTAAATTAGATCGTGTCCCTCCACTGCTGAAAACAGTTCCAAGACTTTCATAGCATTTGGAATAAAGAATGGTTTACAAGACCCTGTCCTACAGAGCTTCTGCCTAGCCCTCCTGCCTACAATTGTAATACCTCCCCTTCACTCATGCCACCCTCAACTTTTTCAGTTCCTCAGAGATGCTAAGTTCATTGTTAGAGAAAAAGCCTTCGCACATGCTGTTACTGCTTCCTGTAGAATCTTTCCCCCTTTTTACAATGGCTGTACTTTTTTCTCTGCCCAGAGGTCTTAACTTTCATCACCTCAGAGAGAGCGAGCTTCCCTGACAATGCTACCCAAAGGAGGTTCCCTCTATCATTTTCTACTTAAGGCTCTTATCTGTTACCTTATAACACTCAATTCAATTTGAAAATAATTTATTACTTATGCTTCTTTTTAATATATCTATTTACTGTCTATTTTAGTTTGGGTATACCCAGAGGCAGATCCTGAGACAAAAATATGAATCCACATAATTTATTGTGGAGATCATCCTAGAAAGTATCAGAAGGGACAAGTAGAAGTAAAGGAAGGAAGCTAATACCAGGTACATCACTGAGAAGGTTACTGCTATGGGCGACTGAGACTCCATCCCATTGGGGAACAGTGGTGGACAGCGTAGACATGCCTCAGAGTGAGGCATGGCTGCTGGGGCATTCATGCACCAAATCTCTTTATACTGGTTGAGTGCTGATCCCAGATGGTACATAGAGAAAGTGGGCTCCAGAAGTTTGCAGCAGCTAGAGAAATTTCTCAAACAAATCATTGTGGGCCCTTAAGTCAGTGTGCTTGAGAACAATGAGTATGGAGAGATTATGTGTGAGGTATGAATGACATTGGCAACTACATCCGTCTAGGGTTTAAGCTCCATGAAAGCAGTGGCAGAATTCTTGTTGGAGATTCTATACCCAGGTACATGGAAACAGAGTAGGTGCTAAACAGAGTAAGATGAACCAATGAGTAATAGGTTTAGGTGGTTACATTTTTGTTATAGAGTTTAATTAGATCAATGAAGTTGATTTAGATTGGTAGTGTCTCTAGATCCTATTCAACAGATGAGAATCAGAAAATTAAACTTTGTGATGTAATAACCAGAGCTAAATCCTGTTATGACTCATTCAAATTACATAGCCTTGAAGTTAAAATCTAGGGAAGAGCTTATTACAGAATGAAAAACTAGTGTCACTGTGTTTGAGTCTCAAATCAGTCTTCAGAGTCAACAAAAAAATAAGTGTTTCAGGAAAGGGAAAAAAAGCTTCCAGGATTTTAAATGGTCCAGGCTCCACATATAATGTAGCAGTACACTAGTCTTATGTCTGTTTGCCAGGAGAAAATCTGGTCTGGACAGTGAGTTCTGGTTCCATAGGAATAATACAAGAACATGTGGAAAGAAGGGCAAGATTCAAGGGCAACTCTTGGATCCCCTCGTGATCTCATTAAGGAGACAACTCCAGGGCTTACCCAGAAAAAAAATAATTTCTTTACACCTAAATTCCCACATGCTACCCACTAGTATCAAGGTTTTCAGGAATCAGATATTCTAGCAATCATTTTCAAAATTCATTGCTTCTGCTCACAATAATTCCAAATAATTGCTCAGTGCTTGTGCTATTTAACAACTGTGACTGTGAGGCTTATTAGAGAAACAAATAGCATTTACCCTTGGATTTACTGCATACATCAGGTGTTTTTCTATCATCACATACAATTTCCATAAAATCTGACAACAAAAGACTATTTTGTACTTAGTTGCTAAGAATCATTTTGTCACTTTGTACAATAGCAAAATGTTTGATCATGGATCTCAGCTTCTCATAGAAATCAATGTGCCACTTCAGATAAGGGATCTTCTATGAAAAACAGACACAGCTCTACTTAAACTGCCAAAGTCCATTCTCATTTTATAATGATCACTCTGATGATTCTAATTTTCTATTTAACCCAAGATTTCCAGCATATGACATGCATTCATTTCTCTAACTTATTAACAGCAATGAGCTATATCAGCATGTGATTATATAGGCAGAAGGAGGTGGAGTAAAACCAACTACAGTGCAGAGTCAGGATTTAGTTTTCTTTTAATACCAGAGATTTGTTTTCGCTCAAACAGCAAGACTAAATCTGATTTCCAAGATGAAAATAAATCCTTTGATATTTTGTGCATTCTCAACAAATGTAATTTCAAGAGTAATGCTTACATGATGTGGTGTATTGAATTAGGTACTCCAATTTAGACAGGTTCTTAATCTTAGTCTACATTCCTGTGGATGTGACTCCATTGGAAACAGGATTTCTTGAAGATGTTGTTTTAGTTAAGGTGTGGCCCAATTAAAGGAGGTTTGGGCCTTAATCTGGATTATTATTGTATATATTTCCCCAGATTCAGATCATAAAAATAATGTTTTGAAATCATATTTTTCTATATAATAATGCATCTTGGCCCTCTTTCCATGCAGAGAGTGAGATAGATTATTCTACTTTTTTATTCAAAACTGAAAATATTATATAACTTTCAGATTATTGCTATACTGCTTCTGAGATAGTTTTCTTTTTTTAATGTCTTATTATATCTCAACTTTCAACATTATGGGAAAGTGAACACAGAAGTTTTGCTTTGCAATTGTGTTTGTTTCAAAATGAGACCTATTTTGAGTCATTTACAACCTTCTCTCAGGGTAGATACAATTCCCAGTGATGGCTGTGACTCATAGTTGTCAGTCACGACTCCATTTCCTCATTTGAGGCTTGTTGTATTTCATTCATTCACAAGGGAATCAGCAGGATGACAAAGTAGGTTCAAAGGAGAATTTGAGCTATGGAATATTTATAATTTGGGGAAAAATGAATGCTGAAATATAAATTGGGTTAATGTCTACAAGGCAAAAAAAAAAACCAAAACCCCCAAAAACCCCACAAATATAACTTTTTGGTAAAATCATTAAACCTAATGACTTTTATCAAATGATATGATTTTTGGGTTTTAACTTATTATGCAAACAAAGTACCATTCCCCTACAGTGAAAGGTGAATCTTGGGTGGGCTTATTAAAAAATGTCCTAGCATGCAATGGATATTTGCTTTTCTCCCAACCACGTCAAGGTTTGGATACTTTTATTACTACCATTAATGTAAAATTTGTTTTCCTGGTGTTTACATGCCTTGGTAAAATTAACTGTAATAATTTGGCAGGTCAAATGGCTGTCATAATTGTTTATTTCCTTAAGTTTAAGGCCTATCAGAGAAATTTGATCAAGGTTTTCTTGAAATATAGCTGTATAATATTTCATTTGATGGATATACTTTATGTTAGAAAACAAATTTCCCACTTACGGACATTTAGGTTCTTTCCACTCTCCTACCATTTTAACTGATTCTCAATAAATAGTATCATTATTTAACTTTTAACCAAAAAGGTAAAATCCTAGAAGTGGAATTGTTGCTTCATAAGTTATACAAGTTTAAATATTGTAAACAAAATTGACAAATATCTATCAAAAATTATAGTATATTTTTATACTCTTACTGAGAGTCACAGGTCATACATATTTTAAATAGAGAGCCATTTTGGGCCATCTGTTTTGTTAGTGTTTTCTGTGTCTTCACCAATACAAATCGATTTTTCTCTCAAGTTCCCTAGTTAGAATAAAGCTATAAAGAAGAAAGATGAAAAAATGAAAGGGGTGAGTCCCAGGGAGTTGAGGCAAATTTGGAAGACAAGCAAACCAATAAATAAACAATGAATAGAGATAGAAAGGAATGGAGCTTTCCAGAGACACTGCAGAAGTTTTAGCCAGGAAATAACAGGAGTAAGTGGTTATTTGAAACTTATGATCAAATAAAAGAGAAAGATCAATCCCTCAAATAATGTAATTGCCTAAAGGATTAGCGAGGAGACCTGGGACTGAGGTCAAAACTGAAGGTAAAGGAAAAGGAAAGGAAACATTAGAGCAACCATTTTCACTGATTGATTCATCCAACAAGCACTTAAAGGCTAATCCTGAATAAAAGTCTCTGAAAGTAAGTGGAGGAAACATCAGTAGCCAGTTAAAGATATGAGGGGTAGAAAAGACAAGTATTAAACCCAAGTGAGACCTGGAGATAAATATTCTAACTTTTGGTCCTGGAATTCTTCTAAGGTAAGAAACTGTTTCTACTTCAGATAATAATTGATCAACCATGTGGGATGGAAGGAAAGGCTCTGATGTCATGGATGGAAACAAGAGAATAAAATAAAGAGATAGCCAAACTGCTTTTCATAGTAAGAGAGGAAGAACTGAGAGGTGAAGAAGGGAGAGAATAGGACTGGTTTCCACAGATGGCGAGAGAAGGATCCAGACAATATGGAGCCTTGAGTCTGCAGAAGAAAAATGGTCAGTAGAGAATTGACAGTAAGAGTCACTAAAAAATTAAATATTGAATAGCTAATATATATCATCCAGTTTTAAGTTTTCAATTGACAGGAATCTTCAGAAAGGCTGCTGCGCAAAGAAATAGGCATACCTGGGTTAGGACAACAAGTGATTATCAGGACTAATAGGGGAGAGACAAGAGAGATGGAAACTTAAGCAGAAGCAGAAATTTTGAACTGTAGACAATCATGAGCTTATAAGGGGCACAGCATTATAAGAAAACCCGGGGAAGGCTTTGTTAACTATTCCTAAACATTCAATATTCCTAACCTCAAGTTTAGGGTGACCTCAGTTAGCACCTGGGTTGTACAAACATTCATTGTGATTGAAAAATAAAACACAATTGCATGCAATGGTATATTGCATATGTTGCACGGGAAAGGGCAGTGAACTAACAATTGGAAAACCTGGTTTCAGTGTTTTATATTCTTCCTTCTGACAGCAAGGTACTTTTGAGCCAATTTCCTCATTGGTAACAGAGAAGTATTATCTGCCCACCGCTGGGCAGTTAGATTTGTGAGCCACAAATCTAGATAAAACTTTATATAAAGTCTGTATAAAACATAGCATCACTATATTAAAATGACTACTACCAATAATCACTACTTTTATATTTCTATATCCTTATTTAAAACTAAACAACTTATATCTGGATAGAGTTAAAGGTTCCTCTGGTTCCCCCATTCACTCCTGGCAGTTTCCAGATCTCTGGAATAATCCTAGCTACACAGGAAGAAAGGACCTGGAAAGGTTTTCTAATTAGTGCCTACTTTTTCCAGAAACAATGCCATCGTCACCTGACCTGTTTTTGAAGCCCTTTGGAGAAGAAGATTCCATATTTACCTTCCATAACATCAAACTTAAATCCATTGGGCATTTTTGAGGTCATTCAAAAGGATTGGGAAACATTCGTTGTATTCTTTCAAAAGTTTACTTCAGGACCAAATGGCTTCCATTTCTATTTTAATGTTATTTTCCCTCCTCCTTAGTTTGAAAATCATGGAACAATCCTAGTTCAGAAGGGGGCCTTTTTTTTTTATAAATTAAATATACAATCACTGTTCCCCTCTGAGGTAGCTTAGAATCTTGCTTTGTTTTCTTCATGTTCATATAATTGTTGCAGTGGAACTCTTGAAACCTGTTTTATCCCTGTACAAAATTAAACAGAAACTAAATAAGCTCTGTGAAGTAAAGCAATCCTTCAGAAATGTAAACACTTCCTGTGGGAATATTAAAAGATTTCTATTTTTTCTTCATAGCAGCATTACTTCAGATTACAATAAAAAATAAATGAGAGTTGGGATTTGCTAAACACCATCAGTTCCTGAAAGACAGAGAAAACCTGAACTCATTTTCTTCACCTTTTCAAGAGTGATGACAAACTATACAAGACTTTGACATCCCCAAGGAGGGAAGACAATCTACACCTCCTCATAGCCAGAAGGAATTCTAAGAAAGCAGGAGAAAGAGTTGGGGATTCCTCTTGGTAGGGTTATACCCATCCCTGGAGATACATTAGCCCATAGAAAGGATGTTTTTGGCTGTAATAGGATGTGTCACAAAGGTTGATTCTGATTATCAGTGGAATAAGAGAAATTACATCCACTGTTGCTCTGGTAAAAACATGGCTTTCTGCCTTACACTGATGTGACTATCTTCTTTGATATTAGTTACCACAGAGTCAAGGCTTTCTGAATCCATTCTCCTTCATCAAAGAAGGAAAGTATGATTAGCTAATATATGTCTAAATGACCCCTGCCTGTCTTCGAAACTCCAGACTATTTTGCGGGAGTGATATACATTAGTGCAGAGTCACCCTCAGTAATAATTCCCATCTGTAAAGTATATTTCTTTTATGCTACGGGAAATGCTTTACATTGATCTTCTTTATCATTGATTTATCATTGATCCTTGCAGCATTTTCTCCAGAGGGGTGAAATATTTCTCTTTGGGGGGAAAATGGTGGGGCTTTGAAATACTGTCCATTAAAAAAAAAATTATTGTACATAAACGGTGTGATTTGTGCACCATCAGTGTTGGCAATAATGAGAAATTCGTGTTATTAAAGGGTGTTATTACTCATTGCTTAAGAACTTTGTGTCAGTGTTGCTTTATACCAAAGCTCCTCTGCTAACCACTGATTTTAAACAGGAAGTTTCTTTCTAAAGCGGATGACTCCAAGCTCATTCTCCCCTACTCCCATCTCTAGCCTCAATCCATCTAATGTGGATGAAGTCATTGTCAATAACTTTAGAAGATCTGAAAATTTATAGATGAGGAAAGTCTGCTCTTTTGTCAGAATTGCTATTTCACCAGACCCGGGGATCGCTATTTTAAAATTTAGCTTTCATTTTGAACGTAGTTATTTCAAGAATGAACACTTTCTAATATGAGGCTGCTGCTGCTGTGCTGTGAAGTGGACTTTGGAAACGAAGATATCTGGGTTAAAGAGCTGGTCTGGCCACTTTCAGGTATGTGGCTTTGAGAATTTTTTTAAGCATTCCTAATCCATGAATAAGAGATCGCTAAGCTTTTGTGCAGCTCTCACATTCCATGAATCTATGAGATTCGGCTTTCTGGTTCCTGCCATTTAAAAGTACTCTCTTGGGTCCAATTCATAAATTTTCTCTTCATCTCATGGGGAAGATGTAAGAAATGAACAAACCCTCATTCAATATGTTAAAACAATCTTTCCCATGGAATGGAAATAAAATCACAAACATGCTAGAGCAAGCAATTTCTCCAAACAAAGTACTTAATTTTTTGCCACCTGCTGAATATCCCCCTTCACTAACAATAGTAACTGCCATGGTTTTTAAATCCATTTGCAGAAGACCTGTTTTCCTAAAGCAGTCCACTCAATAAAAATGCCACATAAACAAAATGGAAATAATTAGTTTAAAGAGCTGGCAATTATGGTAATTATGTACTGCCTCTTTTGTTAAACCAGGAAGGGGTACATTTTCAGACTGTGTACTAGGGATTCAACCATGTGTTACCCATTAAAATTAATAGAAATCACAGTCTAATCCTGTTCATCACATTAAACTTTACTTCTAAAACTTAGAGGAGTTTGAATAATTTTCCTTCTTATTCAATAACGTTTTTCTTTAATAATAATAGTATATATATTTAAATTGTATAAATTTTAGAATGAAAAATATACATATAAATACCATTTTGGTCATATTGCTGAATATGATCCCCATTTGTTTTTTTCAGATTCTTACCTCAAACTGTATACACACAAAAATCCATTTGCATTCAAGAGTGAAACAAAAAAATTTCAGCATTTGAAAGCCAGATACTAGAATAATTTATAGCCCAGAGGCCATAACGAAATGACTGACAGACCCAATGATAAAACTTAAAATTTTTGCATCATGAACCTCATTTTTAATGGTAATAATTTGATCAATCAATTTTAGGGAAATCTGAAGTGACTACTGATTTCTTTTTTGTAACATTATTTCCTGAAGTATATAATTTTAATGTGAACAAAAAATGAAAATGGGTGTAATAATTTTGAGTGTTTAAAATAAAGAAAGCTAATAAGAAAATAAATTTAAAGAAAATGTTTTATCAGAAGCATCTGTCAGAGTTTTATGCATAAATAATAAGGAATACATTATATTAATTAGACAAAAAAAGAATGTATGTTGGAAAGGTTCTGGTATCTAGTTTATGAAAAAAGAAACTTTAAACACAAAATAAATTGCTGCATGCAATTTCCTGACAATATGCTAGTACATTTACTGACAGACTGTATCCACACTTCTCCTGGAAATTCATTTATTTTTCCTAGCTCCAAAGGTGACTAAAAACCCGGAAGTTAATGTAAGCACTGAAAGATTGACTCAGTGTCATGAGGTTGAATCAGCAAATCACAGGTTATGTACAGGTGAGGGTTTTCTTTCTTTCTTTCTTTTTTTTTTTTTTTGAGGAAAATAAGACATATTATAAATAATATATGTAAATAAAGTCACATATAGGCATATATGTGAATGTATTTATTTGACTTTTAACTGTTATTTCCATCATTGTACAACCATGATGCAATTTTCAGATAATTACAAAGGTGGTAATTCTCCAAGATACTTAAAGTTGTGATTCTTATGAAGACAGTGATAAAAGAGGCTTAAAAATTAATTTAAAAATGTAATTTCTTGAGACAAGGACCTCACATTGTTTATCTCATTCATTCTCTTGAAATTCACGTTCCAAAATGTAAAAAAAGAAACCACCTAAAATCTATTTGCATGAATAGTAAATGATAGTACAGCTTATTAAATTTGCAATATCTTTTATGAACCTATATTTTTATTGTCTGTCTTAAAGAGCTTTGCTTTTCCTGTAAAGGATGATAAATATAGCAATAGGTTCCTTTTAAATGTTTAAGTTCTAGAGACCAGTAAATAGCTACTCTGTTTCCTACAGGAAATTATGGAAGCTAAATCATCATGCAGAATAAAAATGGTTGCGTTTATTCCTCTGGATGGGTTTTACTAGATCAGCTGCAGGAAATTGAAGAAATGATAGTAAAATGTTGATTAAAAATAACTTTTCAGCCTAACTCTATGCTTTAGTAAATAAGCTGAAAATTAAGCTTGTTGAAAAATTAAACTTACATCAGGAAGAAGTCATATATATTTCACATAAAAGTGAAGCAGAGATCACTATTTGCCAGGAAAGTTCAGTGAGGATTCCCTCAGTGGCCAAGGTAGGAATATTGACAGGAACTCAAGGCCACTGAACACGAGTGTTCAGTTAAAGGAACTGCACACAAGGCTCTTTCTGGTGGACCCAAAGTGATTTATAAACCAATTGGTAATAACCAACACCTTGGTTCAAGATACACAGCTGAAGTGTATTCATTAAGAGGGAGGGGTGCCATGAATCAGACTACAGGGTTTGAACACTGTCACCACCGACACTGAATGTACATGTGAACCCAGAAAAGGTACTTAATTTCTTCATAACTTGGTTTCTTCTTCTGTATGATGTGAATAAAAATTGAACTTACTTTACAGTGATTTTTAGGAGGATTAAATGAGATAATAAATATACAGTGTTTATAGAACAGTGCCTGAAACATTTCTCAATAAATAATTGTGGTGTTGTTGGCCAATGGCTAAGGGCTACTTTCTAGTTCCCTTTGAATGGTCGGATTATTAAAATATATTGATTATCTAATATTAAGGATTCACTAGAGTTTACTGTGGACTTGTTTCAGACTTCATTTAGAAGTCATATTGCGTGTGAACTTATGCTTACATATGCACTTGTAATTTTCACATTTCTTAGTAACACACTATTATTAATGTTGTCTTAGGATCCTGGTTTTCAATTGTCATTACTGAGGTATTAAACTTTGTTCACCATTTGCTTTTAATTGCTGTGCTATGTCTCCTTAATTACTATTTCGATCCTCCTCTATTCTTTATTATAATTAACTTTTTATTCCCACTAGAAAGTGGACACTTGTGGGATAGGTGGTCCATGTAGGCTATTGTCTCACCTATGTGGCTTGAGATTTTTGTTCTTCCTAAAATAGTGGAAATAAAAAAAAA
>JAQZBX010006138.1:0-54122 GCA_029593785.1 Cabassous unicinctus | reverse complement strand
GACAAAAGGCTTCAACATAAAACATGGCCAATACATTCTACTTTACATTGTGAAGATAAGAACTGATGGGACATCAAAGTAAAAGTGAAAAGTTTCTTGGTACCTTTCAACAAACTATTATTGTAGTGACTAAAGTGGCTAACATTTTTTTTTAAATTAGTGCTTTATTAAATATTTACAAATAATTTTACCTAGTAAAATTTTAAAGTTTTTTCAAGATATTTGTTGTAATGAAATCTATAATTGTAATCAAAATATCTGTATTATACATGTGTAGTTTGATGTGTGTCAGTATCTTTCTTTCTCTTGACATATATGTATATGTACACATATATGTAATTTTAAAAAACTAGATTAATAATTAAATAGAGATGTTAATTGCCAGAGTATTTTTTTCATTTAATTTAGTATTTTCTGTTTTGTACAGTTTTTCTTTGTTCAGAAATTTGTTAGAAAGTAATGGAATATAATATTCCAATGAATTCCTAGGGTGTGTATACCTTTGATTCAGCTCTATCACCCTCCAAAACTTTGTATAACATTTAGAATAAGCATATCCTATCAAAAGCTTAGATTCTGTCTAATTAATAAGATAGATAGAAGTATTAGAAATAATCTCACCATAGGGGAAAAATAAACTTTTATAGTTAACCTTGTATTTAAGAACCATGGTGATTTACAATTAAATGTAAGCACCAGAGGACTAGAGCATTTCCATTCATCTTTTCTTTATTTTCTTTTTTGTACTTACAAATATAAACATATACAAATATGCCAATTAATTAAAACAAATAACTTGATCTTTTCAGTCTTCAAATTTGCTTTAGTATCTAATGATATAATAAAAATGCATAAAATGGTTTAGAAAATGCAGTGAAGTAAATGTAATGCTCTCTTATTCTGCCTCTACAAAATAACTCACACACATTAAATCTGTAAAATAACATTGCCATCTACCTGAAGCTACTAATTAAATAAAATTGTTCTTAAAATGTTCCTCTAACTGTAAGTTTATATTGTTGTTTCATAACCACATTTGTGGTCCAAGATGTCATAAACTTATGATTCTATTCTTAGTGCTTTCAGAGAGGGACAATTTCCTTAAAATTCAGCTTATGACTTAAGATAATAGAACACTTTAATTACATTATTGTATTGTAATAGGTAACCACCAACTGTTCTTGACCTAACATGCCTCTAGCAGTACCTGGGCTAAGTTTTTATGTATATTATTTCATTTTATCTAGAACCCATAGATGAAGAAAATGAACATTAAAGAAAACAAGGAATGTGTCTAGACAAAGCACCAAAAAGGCAAAATTTGAATTTAAAATAAGGTACATCTGACTGCAAAGTCCATGTTTTTAGTCAAGGCCCTCTCACTTCCCATTTTGTACTTCATTAAGGGTAAATCCAGAAAGCAACACAAAAGCTGTTTAGACTTTTACAAAGAAGGGTACGTGTGTGACCATGCGGACTACTGTTTAGGGGAAGTAAGCACACATTTCTACTTACAATTAGTTGGCGACTTCACAATTGAGCTATTAAGACAAACATAATGGACTAGAATACAAAAGACATTTATTTTCTTAGAATTTTACTGCAATGTTAATATTGAAAAGTATGCCTTTGAAAATATATTCTATCTCAAATTTATTCAGCTGTATTGTGCAAATAGCAGTATATTTAGATAAAAACAAAAAGAAGAAAGAGAAAATTGAAAATTCACACTCTGTTTTATGGAGGAAAACTGGTCATCCCATTGCACTATGGTCCCAAAGAGTTTATAATGGGAAATTCTTGTAATGTTAATGCAAACATTTCATCTAATAGGCTAAAGAGGGTAGGGAATTTGTGGAGAGAGGAATAAATCCCTCAGTCATAAAGTTATGTGATGTCAATTAAAATTCACTCTCGGGTTGCAAAGCAGCTGCCAAACTACAGAGTGTTTCTGAAAATATTCCTGGAGAGGGTCTTCGTGGCACAAGAGCTTTTAACATTTTTCCCCAGAATATTTCATCCACAAACACAACTTCATGCAAAAGCAAAGAGAGTTTGCCAAGCACAGAATTTCATTTAGCACCCTGGTAGTTCACTTAATTAGAATAAACCCAGGCTTCCTTAAGATTCTTTTGTAAGCCTAAACCTCATCACCACAAACTGACTTTTTAATTATATGGTTCTTAAGAGCCTTTGGGCATGTAATAGGACAGATTGTAAAGATAGCCATTAACACATACACACACACACACACACACATACTCACTAGTACATTCAGATGCACAAACACATACTTTTGAAACATTTAGTTTTGGAAACAAGTGCTACTCATGTCACTTTCAATTTCCTATCTACAAAATAAGAATAATAATAGTTGCTGCATCACAGATACTAGTTTGGTTTTCCAGAGTAAATAATATAATGTTTGTAAACTGTGTAGCACAGTGCTTATGTGATAACTTTCAGCAAATAATATTTAAGCTAGTATTACTGAAAAGATTGAATAATGAAAATCAAAAGCCCCAAATTGGAGTCCTTCTCTGTCATTAGCTGGCAAGAAGAACTTGGAAAAATCACATTACAATATGTGTCCTCAGTTTTCCCATATGTATCCCCAAAATACATTTTGCTTTAAAAATTCCTTAGTTTTATTACAATATTACATGATTAAATTTATTAAGAATTCTCAACAGCTAATATAACCATAGTTAAGTAGTAGAAATTGATCTTTCATACTGTCCTTTTAAATTCACATTTGAAAGAGTTCATACATAATGAGAAACTTTTATTTACTTATGAAAAGATGTGAAGAATGCGTGAATTAATATTTTATTAAATTATAATAAATTCCTCTCAAGAGTAGAATTCCCCCATGTTATAAGAAAGAGCCATTTTACTTGTTGTAACATAAGTAACATACTGATATTGTGTGTCTTTATTTTCTTTTTTTCTGTGAATAATTCACTTTTACTTAATTTCATTTCCAAGTATGTTAAACAACATCTACAAAAATAGGAAACCATGCTAAGTTATGTTAAGTTTTACAAGGATAAAGTATGATATTTACCTTTTATAAATGCACAATCTAGTAAGATAGATAAACCCTATAGGAAAATAAATATCAAACATGTCAGCCTTCTTTGGTTCCAGACAGTATGTCCAATCAGAAAAACGATTCCAAAGAAAACAATTAAAATGATGAAAAACCAGGTAAAAGGGACAGCATTAGAAATGTAACCCTAACCAGCAATGATAATCCATAAAGGACAACTTTCAAGTGAAAGCAGGAACTCTGGATTGTAACCACCAAGCAAAATTGTGCCAAGAAGGTTTTTTAACAAAAACCTAGAAAATTTGAACTTTTCCCTTACGTATGTGTAACAAGCAATGGGACAGGACATTAGCCTAGGGCTAGCTCCAATGAGAAATACACATTTTATGCCATAGCCATTTTGCAAATGTGAAACCCAAATAAAACTCTAGGCAAAAAGATACAGCAAGGAAAGAAATACCTGGAAGTAATCAGTCATGCAAATGGTAACCAAAAGCTCATATTCATCCACTCCTCAGTTAAAACATAATACAGATAGTTATTTAGCTATTATAAATGAATGACTGCTGAAGTACTAGTATCAAATATTGTGGACTGCAAATAAAGTAATACTTTAGAGGGAAATATAAATTCCCAAAATGCAAAATTGAAGAGGAAAACAATCAAATTAAGAAGTTAAAAAAGAATGGCAGGATAAACCCTAAAACAAGTATAGGGAACTGTGATGGTAATTTCCTAGATGAACTTGGTCATGTTTTGGTATCTAGTTGTTTGGTCAAGCAAGCACTGGCCTGATTGTTACTGTAAGGACATGTTGTGGATTTAAGTCATCTGTAAATTGATTGCATCTATGGTGGATTACATCCACAATCAACTATGGAGATTGTCTTCAGCAATAAGAGAAGTCTCATCCAATCAGTTGAAGTCTTTAAGAGGAGATTTCAGCAGTCAGAAGAAAGAATTTCCATCTCTACTTCAGCAGGCCAGCTTCTCTTAGAGAATTCACTGAAAAGCTTTTCAGCTTGTGGCCACCCTTCATGGAATTTGGACTTGTGCATCTGCACAGTCATATTAGATAATGCTTAGTTGACCTCTTTGGATTTTGGAGATAATATATTCCTTATTTGGGTGTACTACTCTGGTCCATTTACTTAGTGATCAAATAGCTGCTATTTTTGAGTGGGAACTGATAAAGAGGTGGCTCTGCAACAGTTTGGAGCTGCTGTGCAAGCTGCACTAACACTTGGGCCATATGATCCAGCAGAGCAAATGGTGCTGGAATTGTCACTGGCAAATGAAGATGCTGTCTTGAGACTTTGACAGGCCCCCACAGGAGAAACGCAACACAGACCATTAGGATTTTGGAGCAAAGCCTTGCCATTCTCTGCAGATAACTGTTTTCCTTTTGAGAAACAGCTTTTTGCTTGCTACTGGGCCTTAGTAGAGACTGAACATTTAACCATAGGCCACCAAGTTGCCATGAGATATGAGTTACCTATCCTGAGCTGGATGTTTCTGCACTGCAAAGCCATAAAGTTGGTCATGTACAGCAGCATTCCATCATAACATTGAAGTGGTATATATGAGATAAGGGTCAAGCAGGTCCTGAAAGTACAAGTAAGTTACATGAAGAAGTGGACCAAATGTCCATGGCCCCCACTCCTGTCACATTATGTTCTCTTTCCCAGCCCACAGAGAAACTCAGTCCTGGTTTACAGATGGCTCTGCATGGTACCATCTGAAGGTGGACAGTTTCAGAGCTACAGCCTCTTTCTGGAACATTCTTGAGGGATAGTGGTGAAGGGAAATCCTCCCATTTGGGCAGAACTTCAAGCAGTACACCTGGTTGTTCATTTTTCTCGGAAGGAGAAATGGCCAAGGGGAACTTTTGTATTTTGATTCATGAGCTGTCACCAATGGCGTGACTGGATGGTCAGGGACTTGAAAGGAACATGTTTGGTAAATTGGTTACAAAAATGTTTGGGGAAGAAGTATGTGGATAGACTCTTGGAGTGGATGAAAAAAAAAGAAGATATTTGTTTACCACATGAATGCTTACCAGAGGATGACTTCAGCAAAGGAAGATTTTAATAATCAACTGGCTAAGATGACCTGTTCTGTGGATACCAGTTGATCTCTTCCTCCTGGCTACTCCTGTCATTGCCTAATAGGCTTGTGAACAGAGTGGTCATAGTAGTAGAAATGGAGGTTATTCATAGGCTCAGCAACATGCACTTCCTCTCACCAAAGCTGACCTGGCTACAATCACTGCTCTCTATCCAATCTGCCAGCAGCAGAGACCAACAGTAAGTCCATGACAGGGCACCATTCCCTGAGGTGATCAGCCTCCTTCCTGGTAGGAAGTTGATAATATTGGACCCTTTCCATGATGGCTGTATTTTGTTAAAACTGGAATAGACAGATACTCTGGATATGGGTTTGTCTTCCCTGAACAAAATGCTTCTGCCAAAACTACCATCGTGGACTTATGGAATGCCTTATACACCAACAAGTTATTACACACAGCATTGCTTCTGATCAAGGAATCCATTTCACAGTGCAGGAAAGGGAATTCACTGAACTTGCCATTTTTCTCATTATCCTGAAGCAGCAGTATTGATTGAATGGTGGAATGGCCTTTTGAAGATTCAATTATGTCACCAACTAGGTGGCAATACTTTGAACATAGCTGGGGCAATATTCTCCAGGAGGTTGTGCATGCTCTATATCAGTATCCACTCTATGATACTATTTCTTCCAAATCCAGGTTTCACCATTCCAGGAAGAAAGGGGTGGAAATGGGAGTCACATGACTTGCTGTTACCTCTAGTGATCTGCTAGAAAATTTTTGCTTCTTGTCCCTGCAATCTTAAGCTCTGTTGGTCTACAGGTCTTAGTTCTAAAAGGAGGAGTGCTTCGACTACTCAGAAGATACCATAATGATTCCACTGAATTGAGAGAAAAGACTGCCAGCTGGCCACTTTTGTCTCCTCGTGTCCCTAAATCAACAGGCAAAGAAGGGAATCACTGTACTGTCTGGGGTGATTGATCCCAGCTATAAAGGAGAAGTAGGACTGCAACTATACAATGGAGGTAAAAGAAAAGTATGTATGGAATAAAGGAGAACACCTGGAACGTTTGTTAGCACTATCATGCCCTGTGATTTTAATTCAATGGAAAACTGCAATAACCCAATCCAGGAAGGACTATCAATAGTCCAGAAACCTTAGGAATGAAGGTTTGGGTCACCCCACTTGGCAAAGAATCTTGGCCAGCTGAGGTACCTGCTGATGGTAAAGGAAATATGGAATGGTTAGTGGAAAGAGATAGCTATAAATCTGAGCTACAATTACTTGACCAGTTACAGAAACAAGACTGTAATGTTTATGGATATTTCTTCCTTGTTTTGCTATGAATATGTTTGTATATATGCATAAAGCAAATATATTTGTTTTCTTCTTTATCTTAGACTCATCACATGACATAGTTAATATTAGCTTCATGTCATAGAATTTAAGTTATAGGATATCAAATTTAAGAGTAAATATTATCCAAAAACATGCACCCTATTCTGGGGAAAGTTAGTTTGTTTTTGGTAGTATGTAGGACAGTTGAATATTGTTAGGCAAAAATATGACTGCTATTGTTTTTATTTAGAGATAAATTATGATTTAATTAGATGTGTTTGGCTGCCAAATTGCCAAGGAGTGGACTGTGATGGTTAGTTTGTATGTCAGCTTAGCCAGGTTTTAGTGTCCAGTTGTTTGGTCAAGCAAGCACTGGCCTGGTTGTTACTGTGAGTACAATCTTGGATTTAAATCATCAGCAAGTTGATTGTATCTATGGCTGAATGCATTTACAATCAACTGAAGAGATTGTCTTTAAAAATGAGACAATTTTTATTCTATCAGTTGAATGCTTTAAAGGATAACTGATGATTTCAGCACTCAGAAGAGAGAATTTCCATCTCTACTTCAGTCAGCTGGCTTCTCCTAGGGAATTGACTCAAGAGCTTCATAGAGCTCTCAGCTTGTGGCCTGTCATATAGAATTTGGACTTGTGCATCCCACAGTCATGCGAGACAATTCTCAGAAAATATCCTAATATTTACAGATATTTCCTGATGTTTATGTTGCTCTAGAGAACACTATTACAGGAACTAACAAAAATAATAAAATCAGAATTTTTCAAATTTAAAAAACCTACAAAAAAATAATAGCAAATGAAAAAGGGAGTTATATTAAAAGACTGATAAAATTTAAAAATTTTGCAAGAGTAATCAAGGAAAAAGAGTAAAGGTCCAAATTCAAAGTAACAGGCATGAAAAAGAAGTTAGAACTGTTGATCATTTCAAGATTAAAGAGGAAATTAGATAATATTAGAGAGAAGTTTTGGAAAATATTTTAAAATTTTTTATGAAACAGGTAAGTCCCTATGGAAAAATAAAATACACAAAATAGAAACAAGAAGAATTAAAAAAATAAATTGCAAACCTTATTTTCTATGTAAATATAAATATTATTTAATCACAAATACTTTGCACCTTTATAAATCATATTGTCTGACTTTGTTTTGTCAAATACAGGGTGTGTTAAATCATATGTTTTTCCATTCTTGAGATCCCAATTAATAAGATTCCAGCAGACCTTAAAAATAAGGAATTGCAATAATTTTACAAACATGGAAATAATCTTTCCATGAGATTGCAACAAAGACAGCTTTACAGAATTATACCAAACATTACAGAACAAGTAGTTCCAAAACACAAATTATTCCAGAGAACAGTAAAAGATTACTCAGACACAACATATTTTATGAGGCTAACATTAAAAACAAAATCTAACCAAACATGACTTGTTAATTTCCTTTTGTCTCTGTCACAGCCAGCTTTATATTATTTGAAGCTACGTTAATAGGCACAAGAAAAGACCTTTTTATCTTCCTCATATATTTATACTTTATCATAATGAAATATCACTCTTTATCTTTTGTAATATGGTCTTTCTCTAAATTCTATTTGTACTGGTATTGTTACTGCTCATTTACTAGCTTTTGATTTTGGTTTTTACAGAGTATGTTTTTTCTTCATTTTACTCTCAATCTGTCTATAAATTATATTTAAGATGTAATTCTCATAGATTCAATATATATTTTTAAATATTTGTCCAGTCTAATGAACTTGTTTCTTAATTAATCCGTTTATTTTAATGTTATTAATTATGTATATGGTTTTGGTCTTTTCTCATTTGTTCTATATACCCCTTTTCCTCCTTTTAGGTTAATTAAAAATATATTTATATTGTTCTGTTCTTTGTCATTGCTTACCTGTTAGTTATATACAATTTTATTATCCTATTATTGCTCATCTTATGTACATAAACATGCAATATTGATTGCTAAATTGTAAAATAAGTTAGTAATGTTACGGTGCCTGGACAACCCAAGTAAGGTAGAATATTAACTCTACAGAGTTTCCCCTGCTTTTGTTGTATTCACATAGCACAAGTTGTTCCTCTTCTTTCTCCCTGTCTCTCTTTAACATATACACCGATACACATGTATATGACAGCAAAATGCACTATTGTTGTATGTAGTCAATATTCAATTAGGTTGGTACAAAAACACATAGTTACCTTTTCCAGAGATCTTCATTCACTTCTGTACCTTTATGCTTCCCTCTGGGATTATTTTGTTTCTCATTGTCAAACTCAGCTTCATTTTTGAAAGGTATGTTGATTACTTGCGGTAGTTTGAAATAAATACCTACAAGTTATTTTTCTTTTTTTTTACTTCTCCCCAAAGAGCTGGAACTTATTTTCTACCCCTTACCCCAACTCTTTTCTCCATTGAGTGTAGACTAGACATAATAAATCACTTTTGGAGACTAGAATATGGGAGAAATGATAGAATATTTCTTCTGAGATTAGTTACAAAAAGACAACAGTTTCTGCCTTAAGGTAACTCTCTCTCAAATCTCTCGGTGATTTGAGTGACAGCTGGGGAAGCCAGCTCTCATGTCATGAGACAGCCAGGGAGAGAGTAAAGTCAGCTGCCACGTTATGAAAACATTCAGGTAGTCTATAAGAGGCTGATGAGGCAAGGAACTGTATGAAGCCTGTTATCAACCAGTGAGTGAGCTTGGAAGAGGTCTTCTAAGGCTTGTCAACAGCCATGTGTATGAACATGGAGGAAGATCCTCCTGTAGGCAAACCTTGAGATAACAGCAACAAGCTCATATGAAGACCCTGAGTCTGAGTTACCCAGGTGAGCTGCTCCTGCATTCCTGACTCTTAGAAACTGTGAGATATACATGGATGTTATTTTAAGCAGATATGTTTGGGAGTAATTTATTATGTGACAGTAGATATCTAAAACATTAGGTATAGAATTCTAGATTGGAATGTACTGCCTTAAATTTATTATATTAATGGCTTCTCTTTTTCTGGTGAGAAGTCAACAGCAGCTTTTTTGTTCCTGTGAAGATAATAGGTCTGTTTATTAAGGTTTATTTTTTTCTTTTTTTTAACAGCAATAAAACCATGTTGTGACTACAATGTGTTTTTCTTTCTATTTATCCTTCATTGGGTTTATAGCACTTCTTGCATATGTGACTTAACTTTCTCTGCCAAGTAGGAAAAATCCTTGCATAATCTCTAGATTGACTGCTTTACTGTTTCTCTTTCTTACAGATTCCAACTAATGTCTAATTAATTATTAAATTGTGGCTAAATACTTCCAGAGATTAAATAATTTCAGTTATTGAATATTTACTCTTAGAATATGTATTTTGTTCTTTTTCAAATACATGCTTTAAACACTGTTTTCAATTATCTGCTGAAATAATCCTTGAAATTAGGAAGCATAGGTATTTAAAGTCTTTGTCTGATAATTTCAATATTTTTGTAGCCCTGGGGTTGATTCTATTTTCTATAATTTTGATAGGCTTTACTTATATTTTTTGTCTCCTCATGTGCCTAGTTACTATATGTGTCTGTTGGTATGTGTATCAGACATGAAAATCAGTAGAAATCACTTGGGATCAGGATCTGTTACTGGAGAGGATCTAGTGGTTTCCCCATCAAGTACCCATAGGAACTTGCAAAATCCGATTAACTTTCTTTATATTTTAGGTATTGAGGTGATTTGCAGCTGGAGTTCAGCCCTGTTGAGGACAGAGCCACATCTTATTCTTAATGTCAGTCTCTTTGGGTTCCTAACCCAGAATCTGGATGTTTTTTAACCTCCCGTGTCATCCTGGTGTTTTATATTTATTCCTCAAGCCTGTCAAAAATTACTGCTCAGCTTTTCAGCCTCAAGCTACTTATTTTGAAATTGGCAGATACTTTGGGAGAAAAGTGGGCATAAATTCTGGGCTAAACTTTCTCCATTTCCTTACTTTAATGGATCTCCTAGGCTTCTCAACATTCACATACACATATGCTTCTTATATATCCAAATTATCAATCCAGCATTTTATCTGCTTTTGCTCCCTCTTCATCATCCCCAACTTAGCATTTTTAATTTAGAGTCTTATTTTTCCACTGATCTGTCTTATCTATATTGAAATTGTTTACACATCTCTGTCTTTCATATCAGTTTATTTCCTTCACATACGAAAATATTTCATTTCATTCACTTTTGTTTAAGACATGGAGAATGTTGCAGGAAGAAAGATCAGGAGGGTATATGAAAGGAGAGGGAGAGTGAAAGATATACTTGCTTTGGGATAGTCTACTTTATCACTGCTGCTTTGACATTAAAGAAAAGTCTCATGGCACATAGTTTTCTCAACCGAAATATATTTAAAATGTTTTAAAGCATTTAAATATATATATTATTTTTTTATTCTTAAAGAAGCTTTAGATTGCATAAATATTACAAAAAATATAGGAGATTCCCATACTCCCTACCCTCTCCCCCTCCCACCCTTTACCCCATTAACAACGTCTTTCACTAGTATGGCACATTTGTTACATTTAACAAACACATATTGAAGCATTGCTTGTGACCGTGGATTATAGTTTACATATAGTCTCCCTCCTCTCAGAACCTCTGGTGGCCACTGCCTTTATAACAATGATAAAAGCTTTCCATTGCTAGAATAATAATAAGTCTATAATAGAATAATAATACATCTACTTTAGTATATTGTTCACTCCCCAATCTTGAAGATTTGAGGATGGTGATACCCACTCTTTCTAATTGAGAGGGGGACTTAGATCCCAAGGAGCAGATGGATGGAACTGTCTTGATTGCACTTGCAGACACTCTTTGTTCCTTGGGATGGTCGTTGTCTATCATCACCTCCTTGTTAGTTGTCCTGGGTGAGTCCAGTGAACTGGAGAGTAGGTTTTGCAACTCTGCTGAGATTCGGGGCTCAACCAGCACAGGAACAAACCAAAGATTTAAGTCTCTGGGACATATATTTAACAAGTAAATATATACATTGTATAACAGAATTTCAGGGGTCTCTAAATCATATATTAGATAATTAGAGAACCTTGTTAACATTCCATATGTAATTTCTCAACTCACATTACACCCATGAAAATGGGGCATACAAAACACAGGAATTATAAGGTTTTCCTCCTCAGGATTGTGTTACATAAGCACTGGAGTCTCAGTCTGACAGGTTTCCTGGAAGATTTAAAATTTCCCTAATTCATGCATATAGGAGAGTTCTCAGTTGAAGGACTAATGGTAACTTCCATAGAATTTCTACAGATCCCACTATATATCTATTTGCAGTCTATCGTGTTTTATAGGAAATGGGAATAGTCCAAAATATGACTTAGGAGAACATGAGAACTGAAAGGTGAATCCCTGATCAAGCAGATTTCTAACTTTCGGCTCCCTTTTCTGTTGGGAGGAGCCAACTGGAGAAGTTGCAAATGACATTAGTCATTGAAACTGATGGAGCTGCTATAATAACATTCTTCACCCGAGTGCAAGCACTGATGGATCCTTCGAGGGACGCCTTACACTGCAAGTCTGGGATTTAGTTTATAGGTCTGACAAGGGTGACCTTTAAAATAATGTATTTGCTATAAAAAAGAAAGGAAAGTCTTTATAACCAAAATATATTGGCTACAAAATCACTTCCCAGCAAGCAGTCTGATTACAATCAAAATAACCCACCAAAATGAAAGTTTACCTGTGATCAATTTAATGTGGTTGTAAAATGCTAATTATGAGAGAAAACACATTCAAGGTTTGTGGTACATTCTATAAAACTTACAGAGAATCTAACATTCAGTGATGTGTAGCACATATGGGTAAGCAGATGGCCGAAGTATTATTTTTAAAAACAGGACTTTGCTGACAAAATATAGAATTGGAATGGTGTGATTGGAAAGCTAAGAGGATGTTATTTATGAGGAAGTGCTCTCAAGCTCAGTAATTGGATTCTTGCTAAATAGCAGATAAAAATGACTTGATTTTTTTAAATGAACGTTTACAGCCACAGAAATGAACGAGAAATATTTCTGACAATATAGTAAAGTTCATCCCAACTAATCACCTTCTACTTTGTCTTTTAGAGAAGTGTAAATGAAAAGGTCTACCTTAGCACCTCAGACTTACTTCATGTACTATATCAACTTATCTCTTCTCTTTTTGATGAAAGTCTGAAAAAATACAATTCTTCATATGAAACAAAAAATATTAGATATAAAATAGTTGTTAAAAATCTACATACGTACAAAATGGAATGCATAATGTAGACAAAATTGACCATTTAAAATCACTTGCTGATTTTGGTGCCTCATTTTGAGTTACTTTAACATCTGTTTATATCCCCAATACCCATTAAATTCAGCCAAGATTGTCTGAGAAACTGTTTGCCTACTTGAATTTGCTATGAGCTTATTGAAAACAGAGGTTTTGTACATATGTTATTCTCCTAACCAAGCATTAGCCTTGACCCATAGCAAATGACCAGTAAAATTTTACTAAATAAATAAATGGATCTCTATTATTCAATTAATGAATTCAAAACCAATACTTTAAAAATAGTGGCATTGGTCTTTGTTTGAAAAGTTAACCTCTCCTTAAAAATGACCATTTTTAAGAAAGGATATTTTATTAAGCTCATGATAAAAAATAGCTTAAATCTCAAATTCCCTACCTGTAGGTAGAACTAGACCTAGATCAATATATTTCTGTGAGATATATAGATTTCTAGAATTTCACTTGGTACATTTTCCAAATATTTATGATACATTTTCATCATATTACTTAAATATTGTCTCTAGAAATTTAATTCAGTTTCACACCCAGGTGTTATTTCCTGTTATTAACCTGTAAATACATATTTACTGAATTCTGTTTTGCCCAAGAGGACACCCAAGGAATGCTGAATAATAGAAAAATTTATAATATATATTACAGTTTTCATATATATTATATAATTTATAGGTACATACATAATATAATTTTAGGATGAACAGTGGCATGTATCAACATGCAAAATAGTATTGATTAACAATATTAGAGTAATCAAATGCATAAAGATTAACAGTCAGAATTGTACTATCTCAAAGCCTTATGATTGCTATTAGAACACCAGTAGATATATTCACAAAGACATGTTTTTTTTAACCAACAGTCTTCTTGGCAGTAGAGGCATCGGTGTGACTGCATCAGGCTGCAGAAAGGCAGTGATTTCACCTGCTGGAGACTGTGGTCTATGGCCTGAGAAACAACTCTGAGTACAGCATGAGTGTTGACAGGAAGGATTCTGGAAACAGAAAACCTGGGTTTGAGTCCTATTTCAGTCTCTGATTAGCTTGGGGCTTGAGCTAGCAACTTAATCTATCTAAAGTCCAGTTTCCTTATGTGCTGAAAGGTGATCAATACTACTTTCATCATAATGCTCCTTCTAGCATTATGTGAGAAAATATGTGCAATAGTCTTAAGCTAGGGTCTAGAACAGAGTGACCAATCCATAAAAGGTGATAATTATTAAGTCACTGATTGTGATTGTGTTTGAAAAAGCAGCTCTTTCAAACCAATATTTGGAAAACTAAGCAGAATACTGTATATCATGGATATAGTAGATAAATTAAAAATGTACACCCTGATTGAAGATGATTATAAATGTATATTTGCATATGTGTGTTTGACAATGTATGCTCTATCTCAGCCCTATAGATCTGGACATGTGATCAGGATTAAAATTTGCAGAGTCATATGAGCAGTCCCCAACTATAAAGACCCAAACTGAACAGAAGTAACTGGTAAAATTAGGGCAGCTTCAATTCTGTGTAGCAACAGGCAACAACATGGTTCCACAGAACTCTCTAGAAGGCAAGCATTTACTGGAACAGCAGTTATAGATTGCAATCTCAAAGTCTAACACAAATAAATAAAGGAATATACAAAAGAAACTTAAAAGCAAGCATTTGAACTCACTTTTCTCCTTTAGACATCTTACTTTTGGCTGTATCTTTAAGTGTCAACTATTGTCTTTATGGAGATGGTTCAAAAATCTGTGCCTTTGGTCATGAATTATAGACCTGCAATTCAATTTACCTAATATATAGCTATGTTTTGCTGACACCTCCAAGTTATGAAGTTTCTCCCTGAACCCATAATTTTTCTACTTCTCCTGCCTTTGCCTGAGAGACACTTCACAGTTCTTCCAATCATACATGGAAGAAACTTCAGACTTCAGTGGGAAATATGTAGGAATGGAGGAGGATGACAAGTAAGGTAGGAATTAGATAATGTTGCATGTTGATGTCACCATGTATTTAATTTTGGATATAATTATAAATATTATATAAAAGATAAGCATTGGTCAGTTTTTCATTACCCGTTGCTCTGTCCTTAATAAGTATAGCTGTGAACATTTAAAACTGAGCTTGCTCAGGTTTAGAGAATTATCAAATCTTCAGTGTGAAAACTTAGACCCCCCATTTAGTTATTTTTTAAACAGATGGCTTATTAATTTAAATAGCTCACATAGTCCTATTTTTTAAACAGTTTATTTATAAAATGTCAAAAAAAGTAATAACCTTGGCCTGAGAGTATCAGTTTAATGACTACTTAAGAAGTGAGTCATAGTAATTAGATATAACTTGCCTGTCTCTGTCAGCTCTACAACCATGTATTATGAATGGCACAGGTACAGGCAATTAGCAAATTAGCCTAACTAAGGCAAAGGTGGACAAGTCAGTAAGTGAAAATCATCTTTCTGTTAGGACAGGGCAGCTCGGGCCTGAAAAGAAAGAACAACTATGCAATCCACAGACTATTTAATATTTGAGTTGGGTATCCTGCTAAGATTCTCATTGGTTGCAAGATCTGAATATAGAATCTGAAAAACATGGGTTTGAATCTGTCAGGCAAGTTACATAAGATTTCAAGCCTCACTTTTCTATCCCAAATATAGGAATTCATTTTTTTTCCAGGTAATATGTATTATGCACTTATGGCCAGATGTTTTGCTGGTCATTGGATATTAATAGCACTAAATAGATGACACATCTATTTAGTGTGGTGCCTTGCAGATACTACGCCTGCCTCTCCATATTCGGTAGCTATTTTTTGTTATTTACAAGTTACAGTATTTATATTTAAGACCTGACTTGTATCAGCATTATGTATAGGGCTGCATTATATGGTCATGGCTGTGAGCCCTCCAATTCTCGAAGGGACAACAACCCACAGGCGACAATATGAACGGTGCTCCCAGGTTTGAAACAAAATCTGGAATTTAACTCATATTTAAAGCACATCTTTTTATGATGCCATTTTGATGTTAAATAGCCAGTTAAGATAATATGTAATTGGCTAGCAACTATTTTAACAGTACACATTGTAGGACTATTAACACATTGTAGTATTAATAACACTTTGTAGACACTATCTTGCTTAGAATGCTCTTGAGGCTGATATTACACAGGACAACTTTCTTGAGGCTACTTGAAGAGGGAAGTACTCTTAGAGATAATCTGAATTTTTAAACATCTACATGAACTTAAAAATTCCAGAGTATATAAAGATTTTGAAAGCCTTTAGAAAGAAAATTCAATTCAAATATTTCTCTATACAGAATAGTTGCAGTGTTAAAGACCATCTATTAGCAAAAATTTGAATGCTACATTTCCTTTAACTTTGAAAAAATATCTGATGGGTGTCCTAAACAAAGTATCTTAATCAAAATGTATAAAAATAGGGCATAAGAATATTTTTTAAAACATCTAAACTTAACTGAAATTTAAAGGGATCTCACATCAACAGATTTTATTATTTTGATTTTGATTCTTTAACAACAATTCACATGGAGATACTGAACCAGGCCTTACCTAATCTCCTTTCCCCCTTTTCCTTGAAATTATGCAGTAATTTACAGAATATTAGGAAAGGCTGTGCTTTAATTTTTGAGAACATTCCTCTGGATTCATGTTTGGTTTTCATATTTTTTTCTACTGTCTGTCAAGTACACATAGACGGCCACCCGGAAATAAAGATGCTTTTTCCTTTTGCTTTTTATAACATACTTTCTTCTGATTTTAGGTTTTTTGCTTTTTTTTTCCCTTCCTTTTTTGGTTTTGTTTTGTTCTGTTTCTCTACACAAAATCTTAAATCTAAAATCACAAGCCAAATGTTCTATATGAAAATGTCTATCCATACAGTACATCAGCATATTCCAATTTTTACAAAATGAAGTTTGGTCTAAACTTTCTATATTGTGGATATGTGTGTGTATTAAGTTAGTTTTATTAATTAAAATTGGGTGTATGCTCAGAAGGTTTCCTCTGTCATAATTTGCACAGCAAATTCCATAAGCTGTAAAATGTTAAGTGAAGAATGCCTTCATATAAAGTTTGGTCACCAATTGCAGCATCTTTTAAAATATTTTAAAAACTTGCCATTTGCCAGGTCTTATTGTTATTACTCCCTGTAAGCTTTGTGCTTTCTAGTCATTGCAAAATTGATGCCAATGTCTACCTGAGACCACCCTAGATATGTTCATGAGCACTTGCCCTTATATTGGTGCTAATAAAACCTCCTGCTTTATATGCTCTTAAAACTACCAGTTATTGGACTGTATACCAAAAAAAATCTAATGGAATTGTAATCTGGTAGTCTTTTCTCTAAAAATCACATATAAACTTTTCTTTCTTTTGTAATACTCTTGCAAGCATTTATGTTGTGTCTGCATAAATTGTGGCAGAATTAGTTACAAGGAAACAATCAAATTCATGTACTATGGGAGATTAGGGCTACTAGTTTTCATCATTACCGTAGCACATCACTTGAGGAAAGATGCAACATTGCCTTTAGTGACCTACAAAGCCAGACATTGTGCTGGGTTGCTTAAAATATATTTTTTATTTCATCTTAACTGCAACTCTCTGAAGTATATGAACCCAGAGAGCATCCAAATTCACCCTGCTCCTTTTTTTAAAATTCTCAAATTGTATTTTACTTGCCCACAGAATTCTGTTGCTTTTTCCCAATATCTCTGTCTTACCGTCTCAAGATGACCTTTGCTATAAATTTCTACTTATGCTAAATCCTTGGCCTCATTCTAATTTGAGCTCTTCTTCCTCTTTTCCTACTTCCTCATGAGACCTAAACTTTAACATTGTCCTTTTTTCCTGAATTTTTTCCCCAAACACCATGCACACATACAACAGTGTTTATATTTTACTTAAGACTTGGCCTTCATTATATCACACTAGCACAATTCAGCAAAGAAGAGATTTGAGTGAGAGAGCGACATAATCAGGTGAGTGGGATATCTGATGAGACTCTTCAAACATCCATTTTCATATGAGAGCCTTAACTATGATCAGCACAGGGAACTTCTCATCAGAAGGTTATAAGGGACAGTGCATGTTTTGTTCAATTCTGCTTTCTCAGTGCTTAAAAACTATTGCCTAGTTCATGGTATGCACTCAAAAAATCAGAAAAATGAACAGATTTTCTGCCAAAACTCTCCTTACCTCCTACCATGTTGTCCCTCTATAGCTCAAAATTTGCTTTAAATCCCTGTCTTACTTCCCTACTGTATAAGTCAGCCAAAGGGATGCTGATGCAAAATACCAGAAATCAGTTGGTTTTATAAAGGGCATTTATTTGGGGTAGAAGCTTACAGTCACAAGGCCCCAAAGAGTCCAACTCAAGGTACGGTAAGAGATACTTTCTCACCCAGAGTCTGTTGCCATGTGTTGATGCAAGATGGCGGGCGATGTCTGCGAGGGTTCAGCCTTCCTCCTCCTCCTCCCAAGGCTCTGTGGTCCCAGTTTCTTCCAATCTCAGCGGCAGGCTGGGACATGTCTTGTTTCTTTCCTGGGGCTCCTTTCTCTCTGGGCTTAGCTGCTCTGCTCTCTCCACAAGGCCAGTTGTAAACTGTCAGGAGAACAGCTTGTCTCTCTTCCCTGGGCTTCCGCCATGTCTAAGGGAGCCTTCTCTATTCCTCTGTGTTTCTCTCCTGCTTGCTTACTTCCTGGGCTCCAGCATTAAAACTCCAACTTTCTCCACTTTCATGTCGTTTTCTCTTTGAGTTCCTGTCCACCAAGGGGGCGGGGACTCAATATCCTACTGAAGTGGCCCAATTAAAGCCTTAATCATTATTTAATCAAGTAAAAGTGAAACCTCTGAATCCAATCCAATCTAATATGCTCAGAGGAACAAACCAGTTCACAAACATAACCCAATATCTATTTTTGGAATTCATATACAACATAAAACTGCTACACCTACCATCTCTTTTCACTAGGAACTCGAATTCTTTCCCACTTTCTTTCACGGAGCAACTTAGCACTTGCTTTACGTCTTGTATCTAATTCCAGTTGTTCATTGAGAGCTAACCTTCCCCAACCAAAATGACCCACTGGAAGGCTTTTATTAAACAAATGTAGTTCTCCACTTTTCTTTCTCCTTATGATGCTAGCTGTGTGTATGTATGTGTGTACATTCAGGTATATAACCTCCACATGGCTCATCTACAGAATAAATTAGATCAAGCTAATCTTTCAATAACATTATTTATATGGGAAGATTTTCTTATGCCTTTCCCAATACCCTGTGATGTTTGATTTGTGTATTTTAGAATATTTTAGGATTAGACAGTATAATGTAGACATTCAAATGCTTCTTAAGACATTGATTAGATTAGATTGGATGAAATAATCTAAATCCAAAATGCAATTTTCCTCTGGAAAAATATTTGTTCTTCAGTTTCTTTATTGATCTGTGTTGGTTTTAGTTTCCTAGGCTGCTTAAGCAAATATCATAAATTGGTTCAGCTTGAACAATGAGAATTTAGTTTTGAGGCCACGAAAATGTCCAAATCAAGCCATCATTAATGTGATGCCTTCTTCCCGTAGACTGGCTGCCAGTGATCCTTGGCTCCTCTGTCACATAGCAAGGCACATGGTGGCATCTGCTGGCTTTTCCCTTCTTTTCTGGGTTTTGTTGATTTCAGCTTGTTGCTTCTGTGGCTTCCTCTTTTCTCTCTTTGAATTTCATTCTCTTATAAAGGCCACCAGTGATGGGATTAAGATCCATCCTAGATGAGGTGGGTCACACCTTAACTGAAGTAGCCTCCTTAGAAGACCCTACTTACAATGGGTTCATACACACAGGAATGGATTAACTTTAAGAACATGTTTTTTTCTTGGGTACATATAGCTTCAAACCATTACAGGGTTGTATAATATTTATTATATATAGCATATAATTTAAAAATTTTGAATAAAAGTACATATCTGTAAATATCAATCACTAGCCACAACTATTGCTATATTTTTATATTATAAAATAGTGAGATCTCATTGTGGCTCAGACCCTTATGGGCTGTAAAATAGTTACCACTCAGATATTAATTTTCCTCATCTGTGAAAAGATTATCACTATAGATCTTGCCTAACTCATTGTCCTGAGGTTCAGATACAGTAATTATTCAAAGTATTTTCAAAAGTGATAATTAAGACATTACTGTTTTGAAAAAAGAAAATCATTGTTCACATTTAAACATAGCAGAACCAATTGGATAATGCCATTAACAAAGATATTAGATATCCATTTGATGCACTTTTAATGAAAAAATATGCAATCTTTTATTTGAAAAGCTCAGGTCATTCCCTATCTCCTTAAGCCACGATCTCCTTGTGAGGAAGCTCTCATTCTACCTCTCAAATATCCTTCTCAGAATCATAATCATAGTTTTATGAAATTCATTCCATTACCAACATTCCAATTTAGCTGATTATGCTTTCTTAATGGGATACCATTTAAATGTAAATGCTGATATACATCTACTAATAGTATTACTAATGGTGATCTCATATCAGCAAAATATACAACAATTACACAGAAAACATTTTTAAATACAAGAGTGGCTTTCCGACTAATTCAATTTTATGGTTCCTGTAAAGTTAAATGGGGAAAGAAAACAAACACATAAATGTCAGAAAAGTAAATTATATTTATGCCATTTTATTCCCACTAAAATAAGATTTATTTTACCAGAAGCATAGGTAGGCTCATCACTTTTTAAAAAATGAATTGAAAAATGTGTTAGTTCTGCTTTACACTTCACTTCTCTAGTAAGCTTTCTCTTTGCTTTGATCTACAGTTTTCTCAACTGTGATTACAGTTTTGAAGCAATTTTCTATTAAAATTTCTTCTTTTCTGAAAGCAATGATTTTTAAATATCTGTATTAATGTGCTACTTTTGAATAGACATTTAGCCCCTTTCTCCCAGGGCTACTGCACCATCCATAAAATCATGCACAATCCTAGCCAAATCATTTTAATCAAATATTCTGGCTTCATACAAAGAATGGCTTATTTTCTCAGTTAAGTTTTTAAAATCTAAACTATTTATTTATTTATTTTATTCAATGTAACATGTTGAAGACCCTCTTGGATATTTTAACTTCAAACTCCCTAATATTTGGGATTCAGGAAAATAAATAGGATTATGAACAATTAAATATTGTTTTAATAGAGCATAAATTTTATATTTTAAAACACCAGAATTTATTCCATAATTTATCATAGACACAGTCCCCCTCCCCAGCCCCTTTCTGAAAATAAGAGATTAAACCAGAGTTGTACAACAAGCTGAGTCCTACTACCACCTAGCCATTACCTTTTAACAAGATCTCTTATGCGTATTGAAAGAGAGGGTAAAATATATATGCATAGATTGAAAGAGGATTGTCAAAATGTATGTATTTTTGAGAAATTCTGGAACAATTGCAATCTCTCCTGAAAATTAAACTTCCTTCTCTTTTAATTCATGTTCCCACTACTCATGCCTATCTACTCAGGTAAACAGGCCTGGTAGCAGTGGGAAAAGCCCTCCTCCAAGGCCATTTGATTATTCACTTAACAATGGCATTTGAGAAAAGCTTGCCAGATTTGGCTGAGAAAGCCCCAGTGAAGGGTCTCCTGGCTGTTATCACTTTCCACTGTCCTGGCCACTTGCAAATATGATTCTGTTCAGAAAAGCCAGTTGAGGCTCTGCTGCTGTTCTTTATGAGAGAGTTCCAGGCAGCTCAAGATGCTGTCACAAGGGTCCCTGTGCTGCTAATGCCAAGGAAGAAGATTAACTTGGTTTTAAAAGTTTAACATTATAACAAGGTAATAATAAAAAGTGTGGGTGGAGGGAGGAGAATAGAGTACTAATGAATTACTAGAAAAAGCTTTCCATATCAGAGCAGGATATCAGAGATGGAAGTCATTAGAAAATTCCTTCTATTCAGATTCCCTGTTCTGAAATTCCCTTTTTACAGTTCTATTCATGTGCCTGGCACATTACTTAAAATTTTTCCCATTATTTATTTTCCCTCCCATCAGGCTGAGCTCTCCAGAGCCCTGCACAGTGCTTGGCATAGAGTTAACATCCAATATATGTCGGTAGAATAAATGAATTACTAATGTTGACTTTTTGTACTGCTATATCTTGCTTCTGATCTCCATATTTTACACGGAAATTTCATTTTATTTATTTGAAGAAATATGCTGTCCTTATGACACTGTCAATTTCTCTACTGTCTATTTCTTCTCTTACAGTCGTGCATTTGTCAATCCAGAGAGGTTTATGATTGTTATGACTAGACAAAGAGGTGCACTGCTATGTAATGGGTAGAAATGAGGGTGCTGCTAAGTGTCCCATCATGCATATCACACCCTCCACAGCAAAGAATTATCTGGTCTTAATTCTAATAATAACAAGGTAGAGAAAATCTGCCTTTTTAAAAATTTGTTCTTCTCCAATAAAGAATTTTGGGTGGACTTGGGTGTTTTACTGAGTTGAAGCTGGCCCATTCTTTCATGTCTTCATTAATGAATTACTTCTAAGGGCTTTTAATGTCACCAAACCAGGGTTAGATAAATAAGCAGCATTATCATTGATAAGGCACTGTTTACTTCCAAATAAGTGAAGCAGGAGCATATATTATCTGAGCAGGTACTTGGGAAAACATGTTGAACAAGTGAGACATGGCAGCTGCCCTGTTGGTGCTTAAAATCTGACAATTTCATAGATGCTCCGTCATGAACAAAATATGAACTCTGTCTGACACTAGCATAAACCTCACCTTATATCCTTATTTTAGAACTATCTTCATCCTTTCTTTTTTCTTCTCTTTTCCTTTCTAAAGATGCACTTATTAGGAGTCTCTGTTTAGTGATGTATAATATTAATTGCCCTGAAGATACAAAAAGGAAGCAGACTCTATCTTGCCTTTAAAGAGTATAAAGCCAAGTGGCAATATGAGCCTACAAAGAAAGAAATATTTCCAGTAAAGAAGAATTCAAGGAGGAAGATGTTTTTGAGATGATCCTTTACAGAGAAACAAAGTTCCTACAGGCAAATAGAGATTTAAGCTCCTACTGGAAATATGGTTCAAACTGAGTAAAGACTTCAGAGTGCCTGGTTCATTTAACAAAGCTGAAATTTTGTATTCTCATATGGCTAGGTTAGGATCACGTGGTGGGAGAAGAAACTGCTACCCCAGGAAAAATCTGAAACAGTGGGCTGAGAAATTTAGAGACTTTTTTTATACTATCAGGATATAACATAAATAAATGTAAATCTGTAAATATTTATTTATATGTAGTATGGAGCTGTAAATGATTTATAGAAAGAATACTGCAAAATGGAAACTCTAAAAGAGTGGTCAGGTCCTGTTTCATTTCCCAACGGATTTGGGTTTCTATTGAACTATACAAATGAAGTGTTGCCATATTGTGTTTATTATGGCAAATCTCTTTGTCTTGGTTAAATGACTTTGGTTTTCAACAACTTCAGATGACAGACTGTAATTTTGCTTTTTAAAGACAACTTCCATTGTCTTTTCTTAAGGAAAATAGACTAGATTTTTCATGCCTGCTTCAAATTATTTTTGAATGTGCTTCATAAATTAGTGGACAATTCATAATTGATATCTTATTTATTTAGCATTTTTCAGCCTAAAGATTATTTCAAAGGGATGATCACTATATTAACAAAGTTCCTGAAAAATATTAGCCTTCTTTGGGGACTTTATTCCTAGGTCTCAGTGAACTTTTATTTTCTTTTGAGAAGAAAAAGAAAGCAACTATTTTCAATGTAACATGTTTAAGACACTCTTGGATATTTTAACTTTAAACTCTCTAGCACATATTTTAGGCAATTTATGATAGGTGGATTTGGGAAAGTTAAAAGCTTTAATGAAAACCTTAATAAACTGAATTACTTCATTGAAGGCACCAATTTATTGCTTTTTTTCCCTAATGTACTTTACAACTATACACAGACAATACAGTTAGAGTATTCCAATGGATTGTCTCTACATTCCATTCCTTCAAGTTTTAAGTTTCCATGATTTGACATTTTCAAAATGGTAGCTTCTGGCAAAAAAACCTTAGCATAAAATAATACAGGAAATAACCTGTTGGTAGCTTTGTTTCCTTATAACTCTGAAATTACTTGTAGTCATTGAATTAGGTTTCAGAACCATTTTTTACCCCTACAAAATCTAAGGACGTACATTATTTCTAAAAATATTTTTCTCTGAAATTTCAGTAACCATTTTATATTTTTTAAAAATCTTAAATTAAAGATGCATCTATTCATGGTCATTCTTCAAAACAACTAAAGATAGTAAAATGTAGTGGTTAAAACAATGGATTTTGTAGTCTGATGACTTGGGGTTATACTTTGGCTATTTCTATTAGCCAGTTGGGTGATCTTTGGCACCTTGCTTAATTTCTTCAAGCATTAGTTTTCTAATCCATAAAATGGAAGTAATAACAGTGCCTCCATTGCATTGCTTCAACAATTTAATATGATAATTCAGAGCACTAAATATAGTTGCTGGCATAGAGCTTATGCTTTACCAATTATAACTATCACGCTTTAAAAAATTAAAAGCTTATATAAGCATCATTGGCATTTTAAACAAGAGATTATTTTGCTTTCCTCTGGTTGATTGGTGCTACACCTATTTTTTCTACAAAATAAAGATATATGTATGCATGTATTTGTGATAAGTAGCTTATGCCATTTTCAATTTTAGTATTCAATCCAGGATATGTAGAATTCACTTCCTTATTTAGTACTTATAAATACTTGTTTCTTCGATTTTTTCACCATCTTTCTTTCTTAGGATATTATACCAGTTTTAAGACATCCCATAAGTTGTTTGACATTCCTCCTCTCTTCTTAAATCTGAGAGGAATTGTGGTTACTACAACCAAAAGATAACAGAGAGACTGAAAGCTGAGCAACTTTCAAAACTCAACACTCCCCGTGAGTGCTACGGTTCCATCTCCATCAAGTTGCCAGATATGTGAGTAAAGCAAGATCAACCCATTCACTGACTGCTACAAAATAACCACTGTCGCCATGTGAAGTAGAAGAATCACAAAGCTGAGTCACAGCAAATTCATGAACCACACTGAGATTTAGTAAATGGCTATTCTTTAAGGCACTAAGTGTTGTGTAATTTGTAACACAGGAATAGTTTATTGGAATGGATACATTCTTAGAGATTGACCTTTCTAATTCCATAATTTTGACACTAAAATCTTTTGCACTCCACAAATTGATACTGAATATAACAGACCTAGTAACGAGGTAATTACATATAAAATCAGAGAGAAGTCCTTTCATTTTAGGGAACAAGTAACAAGTAATGAACCCATTATAAGTGCAATTACTTACAGCCTAATTTCTGCCCTTATGGCTAATTTCAGACAGAAGAATTTCAATGAAAAATTGAAGGCCTACTAGAAACCCCTTAGAAGTGTATTTCTTTACTTCTCAGTGCAGGTGTCTGGTGACCTGTGGCTATTAAGCCTCACAAGACATTACTTAGAGGGCACATCATACTCCTGGCACTCTGTCTAAGCTAAAATTGTGCCATTAAAATATTTTTATCTAAAGTTTTTTTTATACTTTTATATATTATCTTCTATCAAGTGTTTTATACAATTAATATGCCCTTTAGCTTCTAGATTATGTCCAATTCTGACAACTCCATTATATTGCATAATGAAAAGAATACTCCTCTATTCATAGGCATTCCAGGGGAAAGAATGTTTTGTTAAAGGCATTCTTTTCCATGTACACTTATTGTATATTCGCTACAGATAAATAGAAAATTAGCATAACTTGAAAGAAAATACAATGATTTTAATTAACATAACCCAGAAACAAGAAAAAATAAATGTATAAATTCTACATATTTTTTTAAATTACATACATATTTATATCTGTGTAATAGATTACAAAAATGCTACACTTCTACATATGGTCTATAAACTTCTTTATTTATATAACAATATATCACAAGCACCAATGAATGTCAAATTAAGATGTTTGGTAACATTTGTAATCTTTACACATCATTTCATTCCTTAACTTATTTGCCCTGTTAATTATTATTACACATTAATGTCATTTCCAATTTTACACTAACATAGACAAAACATGAAAGATTATCACTGTATATCTTTGTGCACTTGTCCAGTTAGTTTTTAGGGTATGCTTCCAGAAATGGCATTCTCAGATCAGAATTAGTTGAGTAGGAGATGCCCTGAGACTCAAGAATATTCAAGGTAATATTTTTAATGCCAATGTGTTAAGTTAAAAGATATCATGTTTTAATTTGAGAAATGAAGACACTTAAGAACACCAATAAAAGAAATACCTTCCTCATTGAATATAATTTTGTCTAAAGTAAAGTTGTTGAATTACATTCTCATTCATCATGATAGTTTAGCTATGAAACAAAGAAATACTGTTTTGAAATGAAGAAATATCAGCAGTATAGTCAGCAGTACTGAGAAGTCTCACTCATCTTTGGATTTCTAGGATAGTTAGTATGATTTCACTTTGAGTAGATTTTGCTATAATTTGTTGAAAAAAATTAAAAACTGCAGTCTCCTGGAGTTGTGGGAAAGGTGGGGCAGGTTAGGATGGACCAAACTTGATTTCATCACACATACCTACATTTTCTCATTAATTCATAAGTACGTAGTAAATTAATAAAAACACATTTTTAATAAAGCTCTGTCATTCTCAGTTTTGCCATGGGTTAAACTTGATAACATAGGGTGATTTCATAGAGTTTGAATACATATTTTTGTGTCTGTGTACACAAGCACAAATATTCTAGTTAACACTAAGACTTTGCTAAAATCCTCCCAAATTTATCCCTCATTCATTTATTTTTTTAAAGATACTTAGATTACACAAATGTCACATAAAAAATATAGGGGATTCCCATATGCCTTGCTCCCCACTCCTCCCACAGTTTCCCACATTAACAACATCCTTCATTAGTGAAATATATTCATTGCAATTGGTGAACACATTTTGGAGCATTGCCACTAAGTGTGGATTAAAGTTTACATTGCAGTTTACACTCTCTCCCAACCAATTCTGTAGGTTATGGCAAGATATATAAAGGCTTGCTTCTGTTGTTGTAATGTCATTTAAGAGTGGAGGTTCTGAGGGCGGGGAGAGGGAAAAACAAGTGTAATACAGGGGCATATTTGGGACTTGGGAATTGTCCTCATTCATATTTCAGTGTTGGAATATGGAAGATACTCGTTCTAAATTTTTCCAACAAAATTGGAATTAAAAAAACATAAAACATACACATTTGTGAAAACTAGTGGAAACTAGAATATGCAAGATATATGTGGAGAATTTTATCCTCATTTGGAAAGTAATATATATAAATGTTGTGATAAAGAAAAAATGAAACTTTTGTGCTCCATTAGAAATATAATACTTCTTCAGAATAATAAAGAACACATAAAATGGAAATCCATGTGTTGAAAAACATATTTATAAATAAGTGGCAAATAAATAGCTGATTTCTGTATTAATGTTGCCCTAAAGGAGAAGAATCATTGCATCAAGGAGAGAGCAGGTTTACACAGCTTGAAAGACTCACTAATTTTGTGATTTTCCACAAATGTTGAACATCCACAAATGTTGAACATTGTAAAATGTTGAAATGGTTGATATTAACTTTGTAAAGTTAATAATAAGGGGATCAAAATTCTTAGTTATTGAAATAATTTTGCTATTTTATATTAAAACCTAGTGGAAAAAAATTATAAAGTCTCTAATTCAAGCAAAGAGAAAGATTGAGGCTCTCAATAAGCCATATAGTTTAAATGAAATTGAGATAGTAAACAAAAACATAAAAAAGTAATAATCATTTTAAAGCAACATTGAGATATTAATTCATTGATCCTGAATTAAAATGTCAGACAAAAGCTTAATACCTGGTAGTCCACATTTTCCATAAATGAGATTTTGTAGATAGCAATTAATATAATAATAAAGGGATCCTTACCCTTTTGCCTATTAATTATTTTATAAAATTTATTCTAAACAAAAAAATAATCAGAAAAGGACCATTTAATGAACACAAATATTTATTTCATCATTATAAAAATTATTAAAAATCTGAAAATTCCTTGTTCTCACTAATGCATAAAATCAAACAAACTAATACATAAATGAATTGAATAAAATATCATGATTTAAAATGAACAATATACCTACTTTCAATATTAAAGCAGAACTCAACTAAATTCAAAAAGCAGAAAACATTTCAATTTTCTAACTTCTTCACCATATGACATTTTTACTTCATGGGAGACTATATCAGCAATACCAGATTTTTTTATAATGAATTACTTACTCTTTTCTATTTCTATTTCTAATTGACTTAGAATATTAATATGATTTCCTTCATTCTTTTAATAGGAACCAGCTCTACCAATATGTGATACTTTTGTAATTTGGAACTTTCAAAGCCTTGGGTAACTTTGAATTAGACATCTCTGATTGTAATTATCATTACTCGCCTTTAGCATAGTGATGGGAAAGATTGCTTCCTGGGACAAGATTAGATATTATATTAAAATTGTTCCTTAATATTGTAGGTGGAATATCATAAATATACTAGATTCTTTCATCCAAAAAGTTATCTATCTTGATGTGCATAATACCAAGACCCTAAGGTTTATGAGTCCTGAATGAATGGATCTTAAGAATCATGATATGATGTAATTCTAAAATACAGTATTAAGAATATTGTGGAGAAAAATGAGGAAAGACTTTTAAATGAGACATAATTACAATAAAATATACTCTTCTCACCATGATTAGGACTATATAATTTAAATAAGTATTTGGAGGAAGTCTAAAAGGATTTAATCATTAAAATATTGTATAAGGATGTGGCAATCTATTAAACCATTCATTCTTTTATTCTATCAACAATATTTGTTGAACTCCCACACTATTTCAAGTACTTTTGACACTTGTAATTATGAGCACTTTCCTCTTTCTTTTAATTTTCTTTAACTTAGTAAGGTTACATATTAAATATACACTATTTAACATATTTAAAAATGATACTAAACAAAAAATTCATTGACTAAATGAGAAAAACTGGGAAGAAAAATGACTGTGACTCAGCTGTATGATAGGGAGAAGAAGTGAATGATTGGCATAAAACTGCAGAGACAATAAGGAGAATCACAAAGGTGTTCATGGAATTGAAAAAGGAAAATAAAAAATGAGTAATATATTAAAAAATGATAAAAAACTGTTGAAAGAAATTAAAGATCTGAATAAATGTGAAGATATCCCATGTTCATGGATTGAAAGACAATATTGTTAAGATGTCAATAGTACCAAGAGTGAGCTACAGGTTCAATGAAATTTCTATCAAAAATCAAACAGTCTTTTTTGCAGAAAAGGAAAAGCTGATTCTCAAATTCATATGGAATTGAAAGCAGCCCTTAAAAGATGAAACAATATTACAAAAGAAAAACAAAGTTGGAAAAACTCATCCTGGTTTCAAAACATTATAAAACTAGAGTAATCAAAATTGCAGCATAAAGATAGATATATGGACCAATAGAAGAGAGCTGAAAGTACAGAAATAAGCCTGTACATCTGTGACCAATTTATTTTTGTCAAGGGTGTCAAGATCATTCAATTGGGAAAAAATAGTTTCTTCAATAAATGGTGCTGGAAAAACTGGATATCTGTATGTGCAAGATTGAAGGCAAATTCTCTACTTCAGACTACATATAAAGGTTCACTGAAAATGGATCAAAGACCTAAAAGAAAGAGCTGATACTATAAAACTTTGAGAAGAAAATATAGGGGCAAAATTTCTTAACCCTGGATTTGGCAATAAAGTCATACATATGACATAAAAAACATGAACAACATAAGAAAAAATGAATAAATTTAACTTTATCAAAAAGAAAACTTTTGTGCACTAAAGGACATTATTAAGAAAGTGAAAAGACAAACTACCTAATGGAGAAAGTATTTACAAAGCACATACTTGATAAGTATCTGGTATCCAGAATGCATAAAAACACTGTTACTGATAAAGAAACTGCTGCAGCCCTACTCCTCCCCTTTTCCCTGAATCCACAACTTTAGGAAGATTAGCACTCCTCCTTCCCTTTTCCCTGGAATCCACAACTTTAAGAAGATAATGATGCCTCTCCTCCCTAAGGCCCTCTACTTTAAGAAGATAAGCTAAACTCACACCTCTGCTTTTGTAAACTCCACCTGCCTACTTGCTTAGGAATTTGCCTGTGTAAAGCCCCTATATAAACCCATGAAAGCCAAAACTCAGGGCTCAGAATTTGGGGACTGGATACCTCTCTGAGCCTGCACATAATAAAACTTTGTTCCTCCGCTTCTCCGAGTGCCACTTGGGGTTTCCATTGAATTTTGTCTACTTCAACATTACAACCCAACAACAATGACAACAAACAAAGACAAATAACCATATTAAAAATGATCAAAAGACTTCAATAGACATTTCTCCAAAGAAGATATAAAAATTTCCAATTAATGCATGAAAAGCTTATCAAAATTTTTAGCCATTAGGAAAATACAAATCAAGACCACAATAAGATACCATTTCACACCCTCTACAATGGCAATAAATAAATAAATAAATAAATAAATAAATAAGTGTTGGCAAAGATATGGGAAATTGGAAAACTCGCACATTGTAGGTTGAAAAGTAAAGCAATACAGCTTCTAGGGAAAACAGTTTTGCTATTCCTCAAAATTTAGACATAGAATTATCATCAACCAAAAATTCTTTTCTTTAGGTATATACCCAAAATAATTGAAAATAGGTACTCAAAGAAGTACATGAACACACATGTTCATAACAGCACTATTCACAATAACCAAAAGGTGGGAAAAAAACAAGTAAAAATATGTCATATACAGATATATGGACTATTATTCAGTCACATAAAGGGATGAAGTGCTGATACATGCTACACTGTGGATGTATCTCAAAAGAATTATTCTCAGTGAAAGAAGCCAGTCCATACAGGCCATGTGTTGGTTGATTCTATTTTTATGAAATATCCATAATAAGTATTACCATAGAAACAGAAACCTGAGTGATGGTTGCTAGGGTTGGGGGGAGGGGAGAATGGGCATTAATTGCTTAATGAGTTCCTTCTAGCAGTAATGGACCAGTTTTGGATCTAGATAGAGGCGGTGATTGCATAACATCAATCATCAATATACTAAAGGTCACTGAATTATTCCTTTAAAATGGTTAATTTTATGTTACACAAATTTCACCTCAAGAAAAAAGATGAGATAAAAGCAGCCATTCTAATGAGTGTGAAATGGTGTCTCATTGTGGTTTGGGTTTGTGTTTCCCTGATAGCTGATGATGTTGAGATGTGTACGGTGATGTTCATAGTGGCATTATTAACATTGCCAAAAGATGGAAGCAACCTAAGTGTCTACCAATAAATGAATGGATAAATAAAATGTGGTATGTATTTGGGATACTATTCAACTGTATAAAGAAATAAAGCCCTAATATATGTGACAACATGGATGACCTTTGAAGACATTGTGTTGAAAGATGTAAGCCAGGTACAAAAGGACAAATATTGTATGATCTCACTGATTTGAAATAATTAGAATAAGCTAATACATAGTTTTTAAAATTAATCCAAGGAGCTACTCTACACAAACAGTGAACCCTATGTTAAAGCATGGAATATAGCTAATTGCACAATGATAAAAATGGGCTTACAGGAATTGTAACAAATGTTCCTCACAGTGCAAGGTGTTAATAATAGTGTGGTACATGGGAATCCTGTATTTTATGCATGATTGTTCCATAAACCCAAAACTTCTCTAACGAAGAAAAAAATGTTTTAAAAGAGTGAGATATACTTTTGTCAATAGTCTATTGAAAGGGTTTTCTGCGACAATTTGCTTTGGACCAAAAAATAATTATGTAAAACTCTAACTCCTAGCACATAATAAGTTGATATCTAAAATTTTTCATAATAAAAATTAATTGGTTAATAGTAATTTTCAACATATTTTTAACATGAAAAATTATATAAATAGAAGTGTTACATAATTTTTCCAAATATCCCCAGTGTAATTTGAAAACCCAGCAACATTTGTTTCAAAACTGTATGAACATTATCTTCTTTAACATTTATAAAGGCAATATTTTTCCTCTCCCGGTATCTGCCTATAATTCCATTTCAAAGCACTCTCAAAATTTTTCTCTTTCTTCTATTCTTAGCTGTGAAATATTTTATTCATCACCTTACCTTAATTTTATGTGAAAAATTATAGTCATGAGGTTCATTTTTGTTGTTGTTGTTCTTTTTTTGTTTGTTTATTTCTTTGGCATTTAATTTTAAAAACAAAATTATCCTGGGTTCATTAAAATTATTAGTAGTACCAGCTTGATCCAAAGCCATAAATAAAGACAAAAATGTTAGTATTTATTAAACACAAACATTAAATGGAAATGTATTTCTAAATGAGGCTTTTGTTCTCCGCTATTCTTTGTATCTATGGATGAAAATAACTTATTGTGAAAAGGTTTTCTATTTCTTCATCAATTATACTCCTGTTAATCATATAAATGCTAAAATTGAGAAATTTTGCTTTTGTAAATAAATAGATGGAAGTGAGAATAAATTTCCTCTGGTAAAGTCACTTATTTATTTTAAATCTTTCTGAGTGTGTGTTGAAAATCTAATTGTAATGTATTATTAAAAAGTGTCTCCAATAATTCCACAGCTTACAATACAATTAGGTATTCTCTCAATTTGATGAATGCCAAGTAGTAAATTACTTCACTTGAATAAAGTACTTCTTACAAAGGAATTGGCAGTATTTTATTTCTCAGGTTTATGCCATGTATTTGTTTTAATCAACACTAAATACCATTAATTACAATTGTTCATATTTCACTGGTCATCACCAGATTTAAACCAATATGCTTGAAAAGTATGAAAAAACTGAAATAATATTAATGGCATTAAAATTTTCAAGACTAATATTTTTAACTTATAATATGCTTTAAACATAAAAATATAAATAAATTTGAGTTCTGCAAAGTGAAAACAAGTGCCCTATGGGAATTAAAATATATGTAAAGCATTAAAATACATGTAGCACTAAAACCTTAACAAAACTGTCCAAAAGCAATGGAAGTGAGGTAAAGACACCAGTGTGTATGTACCTATTTGTATGCCTGTGGTATGTGTGTGTGTTTGTATTCAGGAAATCTCATATGATGCTTATGGGTATATAAAAAGCTCCAAACATACTTTAGAAAATAGTTTGATGGTTTCTTTTAAGTTAAAATTATACTACCATATGATGCAATGTTTCTACTTCTATATAGAATTGGTTCAACCAAAGAATGCATATCCCACAAAGAACTTGAACAAGAATGTATATAAGAGTGAATAAGAAAGACTAGAAACAACCCAATTGCCCATTAATGAGAGAATGGCTAAACACATGGGGCACAGAATATACTCTACCAAAAAAAAAAAAAAAAGGAACAGTCTACTGATGTATACATCAAAATACACAATTCTTCCAGACATTTTGCAGAGCAAAAGAAGATGAACACAAAAGAATATCAACTGTGTGATTCAATTTATATGAAATTCCAGATCAATTAGAACTGATCAGTTCTAAGGATGAAAAGTCAGGAAAGTAATTTCTTCAACTGGACCAAGGGATGGGGATATGATTCTCCAGGAGTGGGGGAAGATTTCTGTGTAACTTTCTGGGTGATAGAAATTGTTCAGTATCTTCTTAGTGGAGTTGGTTATATGAGTGCAGGCATTTGTCAAATATCATTGATGAATTTAGATTTATGCATTGCATAAAATGTATATTTCATATTATTGAAAAAAGTCATAAGATTATTGGACTCTTTTTAGTAATATTGCTTTTGCATTGGTTTGGGTAGGCAATTCTGAAACTGCTATGTATTCTCAGCTTTACCAAATGAGTAAATATAAGAGAACTAGGTTTTGATTAGGGAGATGCAGATATGAAAATTATAGGGTGCACTCTAGTTTTGGATTGAATCTGGGTATATCAGCATAAATATGGGTGTGTATGCATACATATATATGCATGCCATATGTGTATACATATAAAATGTATATAGATACACACACACACACACACACACACACATACTTCCATGCAGCGACAGAGATGTACTTGCTTATGCACATTCACAAGCAGAAATGTGTGTGCATATACTGTTTATATCTCTATATATTTGTATATATCTGCATAAACATACATATTATATACAGATATATACAGCTGTATATGTGTGCATGTTATGATTTTCTTTGGCTTTTCCTTCTATCCTTGTTTTATTTTTTGGGGGGTGGGGATAGTGTAAGGAGGCAAGGGATTGTGTTTTTCCATCATAGTCTGTTCTTATATCCTTTTCCATCATAGTCTGTTCTTATATCCCCCTGATCATTCCCCTTATATTAAAAATCTTTTTAAAGTAATTTTTGTCCAGAAATGTGTTTTATAAATTCTAAGGAGCATGTGTTCATACTGGTTTTTCCCTATTATTTCATGTGTTGATTTTAGACTTTATATTCATATTTACAATTGATGGATTAGACTGAGGAATAAAGATTGAATTTGATAAATGATTTCATTGGTTTTGAAACATATATGTCTTTTTTTGCAAAAACATTTCTCATGAATTGGAGGGCTGACACAGTGCATTGTGTATTTGGGAAAGATCTAGCTACTAAGAGGCTTTGATTTAAAATGTGCATGTAATGATGGTATTGGCTCCTTCATAATGTAAAGAAACTGTTACTATTTTAAAGTTAAAAACTCAAAGTACCAAAAGAATCCAAAATGCATTTGTTCATCATTGACATATTCTTTGTTCATCTGAATTAATATTATGACTCTTCCCTTTAATAAAATGACAATCTTAATCTCCCTTTATATTTTTTCCCTTTGTATTTTACCTTGTTTATTGATCTCACCTTTTTCATAATGCATATTTGATTTCTTTTCAAATGTGTATTTTATATTAATTTTTCTTACTCCTGTTTTCAAAAGTAAAATAAATTGCTTTTCAGAGGTATACCATATTATAACCTTTTATATATTAGTTTATACGTGAGCCCAAGGATAGATGAAAAAACAATTCCTGAAAAGATAAGTGAGGCAAGGAGAGGGGTGGGGATCCTGGACTTTACCTATATATGAAAGTGAAGCCTTGAAATTGGTATTTTCAATGTATGTTTCCCCCAATCGACTCAGTTATTAACACCTTTTATTAGTATTATATACTTATTAAAGATAAACTTCAATAAAAAAGTTTAATAGATTGACATTTTAAGGATAAAGTGCGAAATCCTTGCCTCTGACTTGCAGTTAACATTGCTCATTTCCACCTGCATACAGACAGCAAAAAAAGGACGAAATCTATATTTTAAAAAATATTCTGAGTCTGTGCTTTTCTTTCCAAAACACTTTTGCCAAGTCTACCATTTTCAAATGCCTGAATGAGGAAGCATGACCTCATTTCTAGAAACTCCTATCCTCTCTAGAAAGATTGTTTCAATTATTTAGAGAGAAGAGTTTGGGTTTTGTCATTGAAGACATTTTGCTGCAGATAGAACTTGTCCAACTCTTCTGGAAATAGTGATTTCACTATATTTTTCCAGTCAGTAACTCTTTCCTGCCCTCTGTACGTGTCAGCTCTGTGCTTGGAGCCTCTCTGGTTTTCTGTTGTAAAGGACGATCCCTCCCCACTGTCACTTTCTGCTCGTATCAATTGCTGATTTGGGGCTGTGGTTTCATTTATTCTGATTTATTATTCTTTTTTCATCTGAATTCCCTTTTATTAATTATTGCTATTTCCAAGTGATTTGAAGACAGAGAGAAAAGGTAAGTGAAAATACTCATAACTTCACCTTAAATCTGATGTCAGTAGTTTGGATTTAAGGATTTGGCAGGGGAAGGCTCAAATCTTTTTAGACAGAAATGAAATCATTAGGACTGCATTTTGGAGCAGTAACTATGTGGAAGATGAGTCATAGGTAGAGTAAACATATGTCACCATTGCCCAGAATAATCCTGTTCTGTCCTTTGTTCTGGAGTAATCAATACTGGTGCTACCTTTCCCTCTCAAAAGTTATGTTTTCAAGGATAATTTATATGATCATCTTAGCAATTAAAGAAATAAGACTAAGTGAGGGGAGTCTCTATGATTGTGGCTTGCCCAAATGCTCAAGAGAAGTTGCTTAATGAAGTTCCTGATCAGTTTCACACACTAGAACTTCTAAGAGTAAGAAGAGTGTCATATTAAAGTTATACATGCAACCATGTGCCAGGTGCACAATTCATGCTCGATAAAGAAGGGATTTCTACCTAGTGCCAAATGGCAATACGACTGGAAAAAGACCTTGAATAAAAGGGGTAAAAGGTAAAGACAAATGAGCTCATATGGCTAAGAGACTTCAAAGTGAGTCGGGAGGTAATCCCAGAGGTAACGCTTATGCACATCTCAGTAGTACCTCATAGGCTTCCAATGTGGATATCACTCCTAATAGAGGGGCTTCTGAGGGCTCTGGAAACACCCATGTCCTATATGAGGGCAGATAGCTGCGGAGTTTGGCACCTTATCAGTGGGCCCTACTTTGGGATCTGTGCTCCTGAGATTGACAGAGTTGAACTCAAATATGTCCTCGCTGCACAAGGTCCATCAGTCCCTTCTCTTCAAACCTATATGTAGTGCTGGAGTTTGTAGGTGTACTTTCAGACACTGGAGTCTTTGGCCTGTCCATGTGCCAGCTGGGCCTGGAATCTCAATGCAGCTGCAACTCCTACTCTACAGCTCAATGGACTCACCCAGGACACCTGGCGGGGAGATAATGATGGACAACGGCCATCCAGGGAATGGAGAGAGTCTGCAGCTGCAGGTAGGATAATCCCATCCATCTTATCCATGGGATATAAGCCCCCATTCACTTGGAGGTTGAGTGGACATCACCATCCCAGACTCCTCAGGACTGGGAGGAGAACTATGGATTAGAGTGGACTTACTGGTATTCTGTTATAGACATACTATGATTCAAGTAATGGAAGAAATTACAAGATTAATGTGGAGCCAGTGGCCACTGGATGCTTTGGGGGCAGGGAAAGGGAAAAGCAATTGTAATACAGGGGCTTTTTTGGGACTTGGGAATTATCCTGGGTGGCATTGCAATGACAGATATAGGCCATTTTACATCATCATATAACATGCAGAACTGTGTGGGAGAGAGTGTGGTCTGCAATGTGAACTATGGTCCATGCTTAATGGCAAAGCCCCAGGATGTGTATAAGCATTGCAGGTGATGTGCCACACTAATTAAAGATGTCTATGTGGGATGTTATGGGAGGTGTGGGAGGTGGGGAACATGGGAATCCCTGCAATTTTTTGTAACATTTATGTGATCTAAGTATCTTTTAAAAAATAAAAAATTATTAATAAAAAAAAGATATTTAATAAGAATTGCTAGAGAAGCTTCGCCAAAGAAAGCTTTGGTCAGATCCAAAGTAATGTCAGTAGAAAGGAGATAGAGAAGATGAATCCAAATATATTCCTGAGGTGAAACCAAAAAAAATAGTTGGCATTGGATATAAAAAGTGACACTGTGAGCTAGGCAGAGGTGACTCATCTTTGAGCTCAAAACTAAGTAAATGATGGAGTCATTAATCAGGAAAGAGAATATTTGCAAAGGGAAATAATCATCATTTCTTGGGGAGGACCAGAAGTATGCAAAAAGCAAGGCAGAGGAAGAGAGATACATGACAAACACAACTCAGAGGGCATTGTGAAGACAACACTTTGAAGACATACAGATTAACTATTTTCCAGAATAGTTTGTATATTCACTCATGTTCAGTTTCAGATATATAGATATTTGCCTGTACTGAATTATTTCATTTTGTTTTTATCCACTTTTATCATCATGATAAACTCATAGGCATATTTTCATCCTTTTACAATAAGTACCAGATAGCCCTCTCTGTGTGGTTTAATCATAAAATATATGAGAATAATGTCTTAGGCTGTGCCCTCAATAATTGCTGAAAAAATATCCAGCAGTGTTAAGCAAAGATGAAACTGACATATGCCCTCTCTTTTGGATGAACTAATCCTTGATCATGTATTTCATTCTCGTTTGTAATTTTAATTTTAGTGCCTTCTTCCTAATAACAGTGGCATAGAGTAAAAAATATACTTTGGTTGATTTCATTACCTACAAATGACTTTTTTTAACATCATTTAGTACATTTATAGAGGAATTTTTTTGTATTGGGATTTGGGATTTTATATTTTTCACCATTCTTTCAATCCCTGGTGTATTGAAGCTTTTTCAGTCTTCTTAATATATTTTTAATTCATGAGATATGTGTATATCTGTTTTTATAGGTCTCTATTCATTACTCAGTACTGTTATCATTTTGCACACCCTTCTGAGTGACACATCTATTTTCACTATTTCAACTTGACACTCTATGTCTCGTGGCCGGGAATCTCCACTGAGCTGTAAACTTGTATATCCATTTTCCCATGGGGGCCAATCAGCCACTATAATATCAGGTTGCCTGAAACTTAACATCATTCCCTCATTCTTCCCCTTGCATCTCTTATTTCAAGTTTTATCTCTTCTTCATAATAGTAGCTTTCTCAAGGAAGTTCTTGACTTCTACTTCACTTGCTACATCATTTCTAATTTAACATCATTTCCTGCTAATTTAATCTTCTAAATATCTTTAAATTGATACGCAAATACTACATCTCAACCATTACTGTCTTAATTCATATCCTTAAGCTGACTTTTTGCAAAAGCTTCCTAATTTATCTTCATATGTTTTATTTGTTTCACCGTCAATATAAGTTTCTATCTAGTCATTAAAACTATATATTTAAAATTATATAATTAAAATTATTATTCTCCTTTTAAAAACTCCTAATATTTCCTCTTCATTTATAAAGTACTGTGCAGGTCTTTGTTAGCCTATTCCTGCCTACCATTTTATCCTAATATTTTGCCATTCTGCATTCTACTATATGGTACAGCAATAATTAAATACTTAATCCAATAATTGAATGCAGATGCCCATAGCTTCCTCATTTCTGTTTTTTGTTCAAGTGGTTCATATGCATCTAGAAGATGTTTTGTCTCTTTTTCTTCCTAGAGAATTGATAGTTTAATTTGAAAACACTACCCAGATTTGTCTACTCGGGATGAGATGGAAGATCACTTCTTTTTATTTTTTCCCAAATAAATCCTGGGTATGTCTATTATTTTACTCAAATGTACCAATATAGTGAAATTTCTACCAATCAATATCACTTAGAAGATTATTAGCCATTTGGTGGCAGGAACTGTATCTTTAATATTTGCATCTTTAGCTTCTAGCCCAGTGTATCCCTCAGAGAAAAGACTCATTCAATCAAAGTCAAATCAGAGTAAAGTATTAAACAATAGTTTCTAGAGTAAGCAAGCTTGTGATCAAACTCTATATTTAAATTTTTCTGCTAAAAGTGATATTGGGTAACTGATTTACTTTTTCTGAACTTCACATACTTCGATGAAATGGCAGTAATACATTCTACTTGTTCAGTTGTAGTAAGAACAAAATGAAATAATATGTAAAACCCCATTATAACCTAAATAAGTATGGTATAGTACATTTCAGAAGACAATTTATTGACAGTCATTTTAGAAGACAGAGCAAACACAGTTTACTTTTGCAAGCTTGTCACCTTTTATATCATACCGAATTAGCTTCAGGCAGATATCTGTGAGCCCATTCCTCTTCTATTTTCCACCCCTTTCTACTAGGACCAAAGGTCCCAGCATTAATTAAGGATGGTACTAGTAGACAGAGGCCTTGGAGACCATCATTCCTAGTTCCATTTTGAGAAATCTCTATTAGATCTCAAGAGTTATTTGTGTCCTTGAAATTCCATGAAAGAGGTCACACATATTTTCAACTTCTCAGGATAAAACATCCAGAAAAAAAAGTTCCCTATAATAATATTTACTGCTTTCATATTCTCACTTCAAGAAGTATTTACTGTAAAAATTATTCTTCCTACAAATGTTGAAAAACCAAAAAGATGAGACGCGAAAGAGTGAAAAAAAAAAAAAAAGGTTTCTGTTGCATTCATCAAAGGCTGTTTTAGAATATCAACCTTTTTAATCTATGTCAAGAAGCATGTCAGTGCTCCTGAAAAGATCATTCAGCTTCCTAGCTTCGACACTTTAATAGAAGATTTAAGGGAGGACTTAAGAAAAATCCTTCTATAAAGACCCACCACCTTCCACACCTCCCTTTCTCTCCAACACTGTCTGCTTTACAAGTATTTACTATTTAAGGGACCAAGAAAAAGTGCTATGATTTAAACTGATTATCCACCTCTTCTCAGTCACTTCAAGATTTCCAAGTTCACAGATAACCCTCAAAACTCAGACTCTTATCCAGATATAAATCTGCACATTGTAGTCATCATTCTTGGCCACTTTAACATCAATGTTGATGACTCATCCAACATCTGGTTCTATCAATTCTGTTAGATGCTCATTTCCCTTATCAGTTCTTCTACCTGAACACATTCTCAAATTCCAGACCATGGATCAGCAAACTATGATGTGTGAGTCAAATTCATTTCTCCCTTTATATTTGTTTGCCGACCTTGATTCCAATTTTTACTCAAAAGATAACTACAGTTGCAAAAAGAATTTCCTTGACTTATCATCCAAAGTAGTCCTGAAATAATTGGGACTAGTCCATGATCTTACCCAAAGACAAACTCTCTAAATGCACAATGAATCTCATCTCTCACCTGCTCAAGGGTTTATAAGTGCAATTGCTACTGCTTTTCCACATCATCAGATTTCCCTCCTTTACTGATACAGTCTCATCAGCATATAGACATTCTACAAAAAATCCTTTCAAAAACAAAGCAAAATCAATTTTGCGCTGATCCCATGTTCTCCATAACTACCACCTTGCTTCTTGATTCATTCATTCTTCTTAAACATAAAGATATTTCTATATTTGCTCTCTCCATTTTCCTGCCTCTCTTTCTCTTATGAAGAAACTCTTACCAAAGTTTTGTCTCCAATACTCTACTTACATTATTATTAGCTATTCTTGTCTAAGTCATCATTGGTCTCCATATTGAAAAATGCAACAGTCAACTTTTATATCTTATTTTTAAAAAAGAACCTCTGAGCAGCATTTGGAAAAGAAAACCTTTGTTCCTTCTTAAACAATTTATAATTGGTTTCTGAGATAAGATATCTCTGGATTTCTCCCAACTTCACTTACTACTCCTCAATCACTTGTTTGGCTTTCATTTCTCACTTTTAAAATTTGTTCACATCATTCAGTCATAGAACCACTTTTCTTCTTCATCCAACCCTAGTACTATCTTTTTGTTCTTCATTTTGCTTCTTACCACTTATTGCTACATTGTATTATTTTGAATATTTATTTGTCCATGAACTATTTTTTGTGTCTTCATCTTGTGCAAGCATCTTGAAGGAAGCTTTGAGAAGGAAGAAAAACGTGCCATAGTGTGTAGCATATAGTCAGTGGTCAATAAATATTGTTGAATGAATGAATGAATCTTACTTCAAGTAACTCACATATCTCCATTAACTTATACACTTTCTGCTATGGTACTAAACAAAAAATTTCCTGAGGGAAGCGGATGTGGCTCAAGTAATTGGGCACACACCTACCACATGGGAGATCCTGGGTTTGGTTCCCAGTGCCTCCTAAAGAAGTTAGTGAGCTGACATGATGGGCTGGCACAGTGAGCTAACACAAGATGATGTAGTAAGGAGACACAACTAGGAAACACAATGAGAGACACAACAAGCAAGGAACAGAGGTGGCTCAAGTGATTGGGCGCCTTCCTCCCACATGTGAGATCCTGGGTTCGGTTCCCAATGCCTCCTAAAAAAGAGAAGATGAACAGACATAGAGAGCCCAAAACAAGCAGACACAGAGAGCAGACAGTAAGAGCAAACAATGAGGGGGAGGGAGAAATACATAAATAAAATCTTAAAAAAAATTTTTTTTCTTCAGCAAACATGCTTAGAATACTGTGATACCAGCTTGAGTGTTCCCAAAAGAAGATACTAAGACATGTATTTGAAAGAAATTAATTTATTGAGGAAAGTCTGGTGTATATGGAGGTGTGGGAGCACTGACAGCATCTGCTACAATTGTCCTGGGCATTAGACTTGTTTAAGCACTTATCATCAATCAATCAAATCCTCACCCTAGATCTCCCATGCCTTATAGACTAATAAATAAAGAGGTTCTGATATGCAAATTAAATAATGCCAGAATTCAGAAAGGCATATGAAACATATCTAGATAAATTCAAAGGATGTTTTAAGTGGCAGTAATTAGAACAAAAAGAACAATGATAAGTAACACTGATAATACTATTAACTTGAATGTTACCACCTAATATGTGCTGCACATTGTGTCAGGTGCTTTGCATTTCTTGGTTCCTTAATCCAAAGCATTGAATTTCAAAATATTTATTTTACTGATTTTACCAATGATGGACCAAAATCCATACAGGTAAAGCAATTTCTTCAAGGAAAGAATTAAGAACCCACATCAAGTCTTTCGGAAAACCAAAAGTCCTGCTCTAGGCTTCACTTCCTGAGATTGTGATTTAGTACCTGCCCTTCCTCCCCTGAACCCTGCCATCCTGGATTATTGCTATATCATTACGAGTTCTGTTAGTGGTTACCAATAAGACTTTCATGATATTCTTAAACTTCAATTTCTTGATTTTCAAATTAAACTCAAATATTGATACATTTCTATGAAAGATGAGAAAAATAAGCCCACTTATGCTTCTCCCCATGTTCCTGGACTCTTCATGTTTGCTTGGCAGATGTCCTTTGGGAAAACACTTATATCAAATGCAATTATAGTTATAGATATGTCTATTTCTAGCAAAGATTTAGTAACATACTTTGAGAAATCATTAATCGTGCATTCTGCCACTCTAGTTTACATGGCATTATAATTCATTCCCAGATTGCTAGAAAAATAAGCTGTTAACTTCCATTTCTATTACATGACTGCAAAACATAACTGAGAAGTAATAAATAGCCAGATCCCAAGTAATAAATGATTTGCTTTCAAAACAAGATTCTGATTACTTGGATTAAAAAAGTGAAATGCAATATTAAGCAGTAGAATGCTGAAATCTTCTCAGAATTCAGAAGTACTTTGTGGCTTGGTGAAATTGAGTACAGGTTGAGTTTTTCTTATTTTCAATTAAAGTAACATCACTCTTGAAAACATCTATTTAGTTGCTTTGCTATAATTTTTCAATTCTTATTCCTCATTTCCATAGGAAAAAAAATAAAAATCAATCTTAAAATGATTTAGACTATTTGTTCTTATCGTCCTACACTCTGGGAAATATATTACTTCACAATTACTAATTAGAGGCACAAAATAAAATATTTGCTTGTCACTTATTAGTAATTACTTATAGTTGATGAACATGTCTTAGAATTCACAGTACTTCAAAACTGCTGTCACAGAGTAGAACAGGGAAATTAATTTTACCTTACTAATGCAAACCTAAACTGAACTCCAGACAAGAGCCGTGGGACACATAAATATGATAAATATATTTGCAGTATATTCCAAAGGCATCAAATAAAACCAGTCATAATTACAGTGCTTGGAAATGCTTTGTTCTCCTTTCACTAGGAGTCAGAATGGTTGAATTGGAAAATACTTGATATCAACATGGAGAGTTAACCCTAGGCCAGATCTGGCTTTGCATAGTAAACAGAAATGAAGAAATTGTCTTGATGACATTTTAAAGATTTGAGAAAAGGAACTTTGAGGACCAAATGAGAGCATGAGTTCAGGTTTTCTGCATTTTATTAAATTGCCCCTTACCAAACTGTGGTCTTGCATATGTCACTACACATTGTGAATCGATGTTTCTTCATTTGAAGAAATGTAAGGTGATTGTCTTTGCATGTCCATTCCAACTCACATATTATAAGAATTCTTATTTCAGTAAAAGCTTTTGAATTCTTATTTCATTCAGTGTAAGCTACTGAGTGCTCCTTTGTTGAAGCAGGAAAAAAATCTTACTTTTCAAAAAGTCTCTTCACTATTTACTTGCTGATAGTAATTAAATAATTTCTTAGCCTTCTCTCCAATAATCTAAAACTTAAAAACAAACAAACAAAAGTCCTAAAATATTTTTGTGGATCCATTTTCTGTCCTGAAGATTGTTCATAGCTTTATTTTCCCAAAGAGTAACTTAAATTACTCTTCTATGTGGACCCAGCACTCTAACAAGGGCTTCAGGAAGGTTAACGAAAGCAGAGAGCATTCAAATGAAAATATTCTTTTGAGGTTAAGTGAGACCTTAAGCCAACTAACCTCCAAATAGTCCCAGAAATTGAAGACAAAGATGATTCTTTGTAGAATTCTGTACCAATGACAATGATCTTGATCACCTTAAGTACCTTCCCAATTGTTCACCAATGATATAAACTTTCACCCCACTTTCTGGAAACATTCCTTAGAAGAATCAGAGATCTTGAAAGACCTTTCGTCTCTCCCTTGATAGGGGTTTAGTCTCTCTTTTTATATTTCATGCCACTTTAGAAGCTACACTGGTTACTTGCCACTTCAGAAAGGACCAGGAAAATGAATTCATTATAAAGTCTTACTAAGGATCACTCTATTTTAACAGGGAAACAATAGATAAAAGTAGACAAATCTAAAATCCCTGAAAAGATTTAGGTGAAGTTTGGAGTGTTGATGGGGCTATTTAGGAAAAGGGTAGGATGCTTTGGGTTTTACAAATATACAAGAACTCTAAATAATTGCAAAGAAACATAGTATTTCTTAAGTCCAATGTGTTCCTTTGATGTAAGTATCTCCTCCTTCTTAATGCTTTTCTTCATTAGTGATGGGAACTACCTTATTTTATAAGCCATTGTGGTTTTCCCTGTACAAGTATAATTTTAAAAGAGTTCATACCATGACATAGAAAGTGAAGATAGGTCAAAAATTTAATTAATGAAGGGACAGCAATATGTTAAAGACACATACTTAGAACTCAGTAGGCCCTGAAAGAAAGAAATAGATATGAAATGTGTTAATATCCTAAAGGGCAATAAAGCCATAAACTTTGGGCTCTTTTTCCTACTGGTCAGAAATAACCAGTATTATTTCTGTAACTTTGCAGAATTTGTTGGCCCTAGTAAATAAGAAATAGTATAGCAAACAAAAATATATCATCCCTAGAAAATTAAATTATTTTTGGATCATCTTATTGGACAATGCTTCAATATGAAGTTGAAAGACTATGCAGTCTTCCTTTTGTCTTATTTCCAAGTTTTGGATGATTTTTCTTAAGGCCATAATTAATGTTATAATATAGTTCATACCTCATAAAAAGTAAACACAAGAAGTAAAACAAGAAAAAAACTTACCATTTGAAGTGTGCATTGTTTTCTATTCAAGACATATCAATTGTCTCTGCAATAAGTAGTTTTTTAGTTATACACTCAAATGCTCTGCACTACCCATTTGAAATAATGCTCTACAAATCTCTAACTCAATTTGTGAAATTCTATCTTGCTCTTATGAGAGGATACTCAGTAATTAGAAATGTCAGAAGATCAAAAATAAGTAATTTTTTTTGGTTCCTAAATATTTTGGTGGGAGCAGAGAGAGGCAGAAACAATCAAAAAGACAACATGCACTAATGTAAAATGAAAGAAAATAATTACAAATATATTAAGTATCTGATTATTAAGGGATATGATGTCTCCTACTGAATTTTCAGAGAGAGAATTAATAAAGAGATGTTCTATGTTTGATGAATTAGGTAATAATTTGTCTGGTAGTTTCTAAAGGGCTGATTTGCATATCATTCTACATTGATTTAGCTGAAGATGAGAGCAAACTCAGCTGCCTTGGCAATATTCAATTGTGTATGTCCTCCCATAAATTAAATTATTAACCTGGTGACATCTTCACTCTCAACAGTGTTGTGTCTCCTTTCAAGATGGAAAAGGTCAGTGATTTTTTAAAAAAGATTTATACACATTAATTATTTCTCTTTGATATTTACTACTTTTGTTTCCAAAAAGAAACCTATCACAAGGCATTGTTAGAATAAAGGCACAGTTATTTTGAAGTCAATGCCAAAAAGCATTTCGATTGTCATGTTTTGACTTTATGAAAAGATTTTGGGCACAGTAAAAAATTAGGAATGTCACAAGAAACCATTGAAGTGCTTCAGAGAAGGAATATATCCTGTAGCTATAAATCTAATTACTTGGTTTCAGTAAAATTAGCAGAATTTAAGTGAATATGCTCCTTGCTTAGTAAAATATGTTCTTTTACTAAGACTGAAGAACCTTCATTCCCAGGATCACTCTTTCTTTCTTTGGCAGTCAGTGCGGGTAAGGGGCTGGGTAGGTCGATGTAGTGTAACAGAGGTTAAAGAGAAATGTAGGCTTAAGACTACAAGAAATATGTTGGACCCACTACTGCTCAGGGCCAAGCTCTGCTCATACTTTTTCTCTTTTAACCCTCACAAAAGTCTTATGAGAAACCATAGACCCTATTTTACAGGTAAGAAAATCAAGATTTAGAAATGTTAATTTAATTTTTTCCCAGGCTTACACAGCTAGCGAATTTTGAGGCTGGAATTTGAGCCCACTGAGGCTAACTCTAGAGAATTCAAGTAACTGTTCTACATTTCCTTTACTAGATTAAATGGCCCAGGTATTAGCTCACAAGTAATTATGTCTTTTGCTATAAGAAGCAATACAAATCTGTTAGCCCCTTTACTTTTTTTTTGATGTGCAAAATAAGGATTTTAAAATTAGTGATACTGAATATACCTTTTCCTTCTATGATTCCAGGTCATATATTGAGCTTTATTTCCCAAAGGAAAGGCCAAAAACTTCCCCAGCCTTATTTAAAATGGAAGAGAATATTCATATGCAGATTACATACACGCAGCATGATAATTTCCTTATAACATGAATAACAGGTGGAATCCTACATGGCAACTTTTCTGTTAGAAAATTCATTAATGAGTTCCCTTAGAATTCATTAATTAATGACAAAGCTCTAAAATGCATTTAGAAACCCTTTAAATGATTTTGTACCTTGATAATCAGAATAGCATCTACATTCATTTGAAAAATTGAAACATTGCTGTGTACAGGACATTATTTATTCAGTCTAGAGTTACTGTTTGATAATGAATTCATAAATCCATTGTATTCAATCTTCAGCCACCTGGTCTGTTGCCTACAGGTTGAGAATCACTGATGTAGAAATTTGGGTCATAAAAAACTCATATATATAATTTTTTTCTAAACCACTAAGAAAGAAATTAAGCTTTTCTAATGTCTAATATTATCAGTTTGTTAATTTTCTCCTCATGGGCTCATATGTTGAATAATAGTATTTAAGGCACAGTTTGCAATTTGTCTTGAAAGTACATTAGTAGTTTCACTGTTTGGAAGGTTTGACGGTAGAACACTCATTCAAATATGCACATTATACCTATTAAGATATGTTTACCTATGCCTTGCAAAAAGCATTGATAGATCATTATTATCTTATTTTAAATATTCTTCTCACAAAGGAAAGGAGTTTAAAAATAATTGCAGAGAATCTATGATATTAAAATAAGAATATAATTCAAGATTAAGCAGGCTACAAGAAAATGTCAGAGTTAACCCATCTTCTCCTGGTATAACCTTTTTCTCAGCCACGTAATGAGGTAAATACAAGAGGTATCAAGAAAGCTGCCAGGATAACTAACAGATTTTCTGTATCCTGTTACTAAAATTGCTTTCTGCTAAAACATTTTTCCTACTATTGCTCTAAAAATATTTTGTTCAATACTTTGTTGGAGAAATTAGCAAGAATTCAGTAGTAGCATTATGCCTGGAGACTGTTTGATAGAAACCTTTGCTGACCTAGATCTGGAAAATAGAATATTTTGGGAGTCCCCCAGATGATCCTCATGATCAAAGATTTGCTAGAACTCGTAGGACTCAGACATTGATGTGCTCATAGTTACCATTTATTTCAGTGAAAAAATACAGAAAAAATCAGCAAAAGGAAAAGTCTCATGAGATGAAACTTGGAGAAAACTAACAACACATTTCCAAATGTCCCTTCTCAGTGGAGTCCCACAGGATGTGCTTAACGGCAACAAGATCAAAATGCTGTCAAGGGAGAAAGTTCAAATGAGCCTGGTTGTCCAGGGGTTTTATTGACAATCAATCAGGTAGGCACAGAGTCCCTGTGTTTCTGACTTGGGTTACTGAAGCTCCATACCACCAGAGGGAAATAGATTTTCCCCATAAATAATTTGATTAGTGTAAACTCTCTGGACAAACTGGTACAATATAACTCAGGGCCTCAGGCATACAAAAGCAAACTTATGAGACAGAGCATTTCAAGAACTCAGTTCTGGCCATGAAACGGGCCTTCTTTGGGAATGTGAAGAGTTTGACCAACACAATCCAGCTGAGTTAAACCTTTCCTGCCTATAGACCAAGTCCAAACAACTAGTATTTTATGAGAGTAGCCTGAGTCCATATTTAGAGACAGTGAGTTCAATGGATAGTACTAGAAATGACCTGGTTTGAATCAGGAAACACATCTGAGGTTAGTCACTTTGAAGATTAAGTCCAAAAATAAGAAAAAGTTAAAAAAAAAAAAATAGAAACTAGGTAAATTGGGAACTTAGGAAATGTTCAAGGAAGAAGCTTTTAATGAAGGGCTAGAAAAACAAAAGAGTGCTAAAGACCATTTTTAACAGTTAAGTGACAACAGGAATGTGTGAAATGGCTTATAGGAATCACCTAGCAATGCAGATAATTTTCAGATCAAAGTTCAGGTGCCTTATAGCTCACTAAGCTAGAGTATACACTCTCTACCCTGTGTGTGTGTGTATGTGCATGTATGTGTATGGGTATAAGATAGATATTTACACACATCATATTTATAATATGTAAGTACATATAATCATAAATTATTTCTCACATCGAACTTATTCTTGGTCAGTGATTCAAATTATTAAGAAACTACACCCTAGACCTTTCCTATGGCAAAGTTACTATACCAAATTGACTTTGTTTCTAATTATGGCTTAAATAAATTGCATTTGGGTTTCTCATTTTAATATCATTGTCATTGATGGGAGAGGTATCCAAGGTAACCTGGAGTTTTATGTGGGGAATACAATCAAGACTGAGGCCTCTAATTATATATAGTTAAATTCTCATCCTGTTTTTGCAACCTATCTCTCTTTAACTTAGCAAAATGCAATTTTTACACCTTTTTTTTTTTTTTTTTGAGGTACCATGGGCCAGGGAATTCCACCTGGGACCTCGTATGTGGGAAGTGGCACTCAACCCCTGAGCCACATCATCTTCACTGAGTTGATTTTTTAAATTGTTTTGCTTGCTGTTCATTTTTGTTTTTTTCGGGAGGCACCAGGAACTGAACTGGGACGTCCCATGTGGGAGGCGGGAGCTCGATGGCCTGAGCCACATCTGTTCCCCTGACTTAATTTTTTGAAGCCTTTTCTTTCTTTTTGTATTAGTTTATTATGATTGCTGAAACAAATTACCATAAACTGCATGTCTAAAAAACAAATTTATTCTTTTACAGTTTTGGAGTCCAGAAGTCCAAAATGAGTTTTGCTGGGCTGAAATCAAGGTGTCAGCAGAGCCACACTAGCTCAAAGATTTCTAGGTAAAAATCTATTTCCTTGCCTTTTCCAAGTTCTAGAGGCTGTCTTCAATTCCTTGACTCATGGTCCTGCAATACATTGTCTTTTCTCCTCCTACATCCATTATCACATTGCTTTCTTCTACTTCTCTGTCTGTCAAATCTCCCGCCTCTTCCCTCTTATAAGGATATTTATAATTGCATTTAGGGCCAACTCAGATAATCCAGGGTAATCTCCCCCATTTCAAGATCTTTAACTTGATGACATTTGCAGAGTCCATTTTGTTATGTAAGGTAACAAACATAGATTCTAGGAATTAGGACCTGGATACCTCCATGGGCCATTGTTCAGCCTATCACACTTCTATAGAATAGATGTCCACTCTGAGCTTTTCTTTGACTATTATTTCTTACTTAATAAATACATCTTGCATCTCCATCTTTATAGTTCCTTGTTGTTTAGTAAATTTCTAGGTGAAGAGCCCTGGATTTTTAACTATATCAGGTCCCCAGTCATCTTAATTCTCATTATCAGATGATAACCTCATTCCTGAAAGCAGTTTTATAAATATATATTTAAAGAAAATATAAAATGTAAACTGAACATAATAAAAATCATAAGGAATTTTCTGAAAGTAGACACACTCATATAACAAAACCAAGAAAATGAAGTTTAGGACATGTGTGGTCCCACTGTGTCTGTCCCTCACCATACCCAACTGTGATGACCTCCAAGCATAATGGCCAGTGTTCCTCTTCCATATTCTAAATGATGTTCAATCAATTTGGTTTTTTGTCAATCCCCAATTTGGAGCCATACAGAAAGGGGATTCTGGGAAACATAATTCCAAGTTTAATCAATTAACACTGTACAATCCAGCAAAGCAGCATCTCGGCAACCCCCTTCCCACAAAACCTCCATCCAGTCACTCTATCTTCCGTAGGTAACTCCTATATTAAATTCTAACAGAATATATTAAGTTTGCCTGGTTTTGAACTTTATGTAAATGGACTTATAATATACATTTTAGATATGATTTATTTTTGTCAAAATCTACTCTCATGAGAGGCATCAGTGTTTTTGTGTATAGTCATAATTGGTTTATTCTCATTTCTGTATACTAGTTCCATTGTATGAATAGATCACGAGATTTTTTTTTTTGTTCTACCAGTAATGAACTTTAGGTTTGTTTTCATTTGGGAGCTACTATTAACAGTGGTGATAAGAATATTCTTATCTATAGCTTGGGTTTGGATATATATATACAAATTCTTGTTCAGTATATACTTAAGAATGGAATTTCTGTGTCAAGGGATATGTATATGTTCAACTTTATTAAATACTGCCAAATAGTTTTACAAAGTGTTTGTATCAATTTATACTAAAACTAGTATTATGTAAACATTAAGAGATGTATTGTCTTTTTATGTAATCAGTTTTAAAGCAAACATGAATAAAAGTGTATAATCAAATTACAGAATCGTTAATTGCCATTACGCTCAAGGTATATTGGAGTATCAAATAAACCCCTTGTCCTCATATTATTTGTATCCATGGAAGGGCATTGCCTTGGCTCCAGCTCACATTGGCAGACACACCTCTTCTTCCCCTTTATTCTCTTTATCAGAGTTAAACAAGAGAGTATGGATTTAAACAGCAGTACTTAAACTAAATAATCAAAAAGTCTAGGAAACAAGGTATGGTATTTATTAGACACTTTGCTGGGCACTTGACATATATTATTTTATTTGGATATTACACAACAGATAAACTTTCCAAGAAGTCTAATTAAATTCTAATATTATGCCTTTGGAGGGACAATGTTGCACAGTGGTTGACAGTGCAAAATCTTGCCTGGGTTAGAATACTGCATCCAGTACACAGTAAATGGTGGAATTCTGTAGTTGCTTACCCTTGGAAATAATCTTGCTAGTTTCCAAATAAAGTTCATAGTATCTCCACCCTAGTTGGATTGTTGTGTACATGAAATCATATAATACATGCCAAAACACTTAGCCTAGTGCCTGGCACATGATTCCTTCATAAATGATGGCTCTTACTATAATTTGCTATGTCTTAATAGTTTGATGATTACAAAACTGCCAGGGTTCATTTATTCAGGTAACATGTCTTAAACACATGCAACATGCCTAACACTGTACTGTGTACTACCAGTCAATGATAAATTATACCTAGGCTTGACCATCAGTTGTGTCTTGACAACCACAAGGTTGGATGGGACTGTATACCCAACCCACACCAAGTGTGCCTGAAAGAATTAAACATCATTAATTCCTGCACAAGATGCCTGACACTGCACAATTACTGTTTGCTCAATATTGGAATGATCACATTAGTGATAGATGAGAGGGGTATAGTTAACCTAAGGGCCTAGATTCTGAATTTTCTCTAGAAGATAAACCCAAATTCACTTTTAATCCTGTTAGTCTTAAAATCTCAACTTAGAGTACAATTAACATAAAATTGACCAAAAACCTGGAGTAAGGAGATTAGTGAAGGATTTCAGACTTTCGTTTATTCAGTCAACAAGTATTTATTGAGAATATAGAAACTGGTGAAAAAGAGACAAATGCCTATTCTTTAAGGATTTTGCATTCTAATGGGAAGACTAATGGTAAGCAAATAAAAACATAATTAATAATGTCAGATGAATAAAAGTTCTTTAAGGAAAAAAAGGGCAGGGTAGCAGATGTGGAGATGGAGTTTGCCAGGAAGTACTATTTTAGGTAATTTGTTAATGGAAACATTTGAGAATATCTTCTAGACAATGTATGTGTACGCCATCAAATGGACAGCAGATTCTATTTCGGGCACCGTCTTACACAGGAGCACACATTGTTACATAATAATGTTAGACTACTAACCACATTTGACAATTATTTTAAAAATGCAATTTAGGGAGGAAATACTGTATATACCAGGCCCTCACAAATTTCAGAGAATAATCTTTGGCATTAACCAATTGACTAAGGAAAATTTAGTAGTTACAGTTGCCTATCATATTTTTTCACATTATAGCAATTATGAGTTGTCAAAGAGATAAGAGAAACTTAAGCCATTAGGACTATTAGAGAGAGTGAGTGCCAATATGCCTTTGCATTTTTATTCTTGATGACTTATTTCCAGATCACAATTTATTGACTGTAAAGTCAAAAATCCTTTAAAATGTCAGTTCCAACTGCTTTCAGAGAATACAGTTGGGAATGTTGTTTCTAGCACAATAATGATTAATAAAGATATTGCTGTTACTACAATATAAATGCTTGGGTTTCCCCATCCTGGGTATATCAGATACCTCATTTTTCTCTCTGCTTAGATGACATAATTTTTTTTCTCCAATTGGAGTCCTCAACTCTTTTCCTCTGGATATTCATGCCTTTTCAAAAACCACATATTTCAAGGATTTTCATCCTAAGATTGGTAGGTAGGCACAATATAAAAAGAAAGGAATTGAGGTAGCAAACTGACCCTAGTGCTTGCTGGGTATAAGATCTTGGCCAATTCATTTAACTGATTCAAGAAATACTTATAAACTTCCTATTATGGCCAAGTTCTCAAGATATTTAGTTCAAAAGAAAACAAAAATGTCTTTCCTTGTAGAACTCTCTCTGAATGGTTGGATTTCTAATCTGAGGGCAATAATAATATTAACTATCTATCACATTGCTATTGAATGGATTAAGATCATAGACAGTGTTTCGATTTTAACAGACCCAATTATGTCATTTATTTGCATGACATATAAGAAATTTTTTCTAAAACTCAGTTCCCTAATTTGAAAGTGAGTAAAGTAGTTACCTTCTGGAGTTACTGGGATAATAGAGATAATTTATAGAAATATATAAATATTTGAATTTATATCAACTCCAGGAATGCAATAAGTACTCAATAAATTGTGTGATTACTATTGATAAAGGAATGTCTTAGAAATTATCAAGATACAAGAAGTAGTTTCTAGCTCGAATGTCTTGGCTGACCTGTAGATATCAATAAATGATCTCTTACTAAAGAGTTCCTCTTATGAACTCATAATAAGTTTCTTATAAATTATCTCAAATACTGGGTATTTGTACATTAGATATTTTCTGTGTTCTCCTCCAAACTCACTTTCTATTCTTCTAAAACTTGATTGTACCCAAGAAAATTACTATATGTGTACTGTGTGGTTAGATGTCAACAGGCTCCCTTGCTTTCTGATATCTTGTGGAGTTCAGCCTATGGGAAACACTACCCCAAAATGAATTAAGAGTAAGTTAGAGGTATTCCTTCCCCTACCCCTCAAAATTCTGGCTCCCTCCTTGTGGTTTTGACATGGGCTGGGTCAATCTTCCACATAAGGTCAAAGCTCTTGACACATGGCCCTGTTCACACAGTTTTTTTTTTTTTTT
>JAQZBX010006137.1:0-54112 GCA_029593785.1 Cabassous unicinctus | reverse complement strand
GTAATTATTACTCAGAAATTACAAGGAATCCTATGTTCCCCACCTCCCACACCTCCCACAACATCCCACACCAACATCCTTCATCAGTGTGGAACATCACCAATAATGGATATACACATCCTGGGGCTTTGCCACCAAGCATAGACCGCATTTCACATCATAGACCACCCTCTCTCCCACACAGTTCTGCGTGGTATATGCTGATGTAAAATGGCCTACATCTGTTGCCACAATGCTGCTCATGACAACCCCCAGGAGCAATAACTTGATGGCTTACCATGACACCAGGTAAAACTGTGACAGTCATGTCAAACCATGAGGAATTATCATCCTGCTTATGACCAAAATGTAGCCATTTTCATACACATGCCTCACCCATTGATTATGAACTATGACATTTGTATGCAGATGTCTTTGTACCTCTGTGGGGACTTAAGTTCCCCTTACCCCAAACAATTGATATTATTAATTCCTCTATATATCTCAGATGGTTTATTAGTCTACAAGGTCCCCAGTCTTCCTCAGACTCTTCTTATAGGATAAAAATATTTAAGAGTGTTTGCTCAGTGGGAGAGCTTTCTCTGTTTTTCTTCTTGTGGGAGATGGCCTCTGTATTCCTGGATTTCTCAACCTTTTGAAAACACCTTCTCTATGATGGGTTAGAACTGTAAATACCCCAGAAAATCAGGTTATTAAATTTAATTCATTCCTGTGAGTGTGGACCTATTGTAAGTAGAATCTGTCTACAAGGCTTCTTCAGTTAATATGTGACCCACCTCAATCAGGATAGGTCTTAATCCTCTTCCTGGAGTCCTTTATAAGTTAGGTGAATACAGAGAGAGTGAGAGAAAGACATGGAAGCAAGAAGCTGAAAGAAATGAAACCCAGAAGAGAAGGGAGAGACCAGCAGATGACACCATGTGCCTTGCCATGTGGCAGAAGTTCAATGGCAGCCAGTCTTAAGGAAGAAAACATTGTCTTTATGATGCCTTCGTTTGTACATTTTTCTCAGCCTCAAAACTGTAAGCTAATAAATTCCCATTGTGAAACCAACCCATTTCACATTATGTGCTTTTAGCAGCCTAGCAAACTAATACATCTCCCCTCCAACCTGGCTATAACGTGTGTATATTTGACAGGACCAGGCCAATTTCACACCCTGTCCTCCATCCACACTGCAGAACACCACCAGGATCTCAATCTTTGACATCATATTTCCTGCAGCCTAAATACCTCCATTTGCAGCCTGAGAAAGGAGGTGGGGTCAGGTTCAAAAGTGTTTCCATAGGGAGTTATTGAAAATGTAAGCCATTTTGGATGATGTTTAGGTGATGTTAAAGGACTCCTTTAAATTTCACTTAGATCAGTATCTGAAATCTTTATCCTAGATGTTCCTGCCCTGTTCACGTTTTCAGTATAAAATTTCCCCTTTCTCCCCAAATTTCCTTTATTTCCAACCTCACTGTGTCCTCCTGATTTCTAGAACACATCAAAATCTTTCTCTCTCTGGCCTTCGTGCATACTATTTGTGCATGGAGTGCTCCTTTCCCAACTGCGTTCATCCCCCCCCACACCCACGCATACACCTATCACTGCTGGCTTCTGCTTTTCCTTCAGGGATCAGCTTCACATGCACAATTCAGAGAGGTTTCCTTTGTCCCCAAGTTAAGTGTTTCCTACCATCTTCAATCTTGCTCACTGAGAGCCCACATCTAGTACTCTCCACATAGGGTGTTGACCAACTTTATTGTTCATAATTTTGTCCTGATCTTCAAGAATGTGGAAGAGTTTAATATATGGCCAAAGTGACTTGCTCAGACACATTCTCCAGTCCATTTTGTATTTCTCAACTTCAATATTTATTCCATGATACAAGGAACTACTCATTATTTCATCAGCAAAATAATTGATATCTAGTGTCTAATTTTCCTGGGATGAATGAAGTTAAAAGATTAATATGCAAGAAGACAAATGGGGTACCCAAATCATTAAGTTACCACAAGTTGGCACAAAAACCTAACTTTGTCTTGGTTACAATTGAGAAATGGAAACCATGTTTTTCCATCTCTGCTGCATTTTCAATAGGCAGAGAAGTTTTCACACTAAATAGGATGTAGGTGAATACTTTGTCTTTTCAACTGAAGATTATTCCTAAGTGATTGAAGAGAAATTTTCTGAATTTAGAAATACTTCTACCAAGTCTAGCAAAAAGTAAAATCTGAAAATAAGCAGAAACTGGTAGAGAGCTTAGAAAAACATTAGTTTTAAAAAAGGTTGTGGTTAAGAAATAGAATAGAAATAGAATACTTTTGAGAAAAACTGTTCAAAAAGGCACAAGCTTCGAAAGATTAGTTCAAAATTCAAAAATGTTAGTTATCATTATTACAATATTCATATTAGATAAGTCATATATTACCTTTCCGTAGTTGTTTTCCCCTGACATGAATGTTTTGTTTATCTTTTTGTTACTCAAATTGACACTATTTGAAGATCATTATAATCTAGACTTTGAAGTTATAATTAAATTGAAAGATTGCTGTTGATTAGGTGGAATAAGTGAAAGGGGGTTGGATTTAAATCCAGGTAGTTTGGGTTTCAGTTCTGGATCTGCCAATTAAAATCTAAAGAGCTGTGTAATATTTATGAGTTTACCTAAGTCCTCAGAATTTCCCTTGCATCACTCTTATGTAGAAATCAAAACTTGCTGATCAGGTTGTTTTGAGGAGGTAGTGGGGTAATATGCACAGACATCCCATAATACCTGCTCCAATCTGTGAGTTTCCTTTCCTCTGCTGTACCATTCTACACTGCTTGTATTTCTTTCTAAGATGTTTGCCATCAAGTCAAGGAAGTGTGGCTGGATTCCACAATCAGAAATTTCAGACTAAGTCCTAGATTTGCTAGTCAGAAGCACGCTTGACCAAACTGTTTATCCCACTGGTCCTTCGGTTTCTCTAACAACAAAAACATCTCCTTTGGGCCTTGACTATAATGTTTAATACATATGAAGTACTCAGCCCATGACCAGGCTCTTCCAATATCTAGAAAACTGTTAATCCCTCCCATCTTCCTTACAGATGTGGAAACTGAGCACTAAGTAGGCAAAGTGGCTCATCTAGGACAAAAACAATTTGCCTGCTGTTCTCTTCTTTCCTCTGAAGCTCCATGTTGCTCCTGACAGCTTGGCCTTGATTCTTGACCATAGACTTAATATGTAGTTTTGTGTACAAACTTTAAATTAAGGAGGAGATGGTGGTGTTTTTTTCAACGCAGAGCCATTTAAAACAAAACTTTAAAACTCTGAGCTGTGAAAATAAATAAACAAAATAGAGTTATTATGGCTAAGAGATTTAAAATGGAGTTGAGAGACCATTCAGAAGGTTATTCTTATGCAAATCTCAGCCAGATGTCACAAACTGCCAAAGTATGCAAAGCCTCAAGCAATAATGTTCCAGAAAACCCTAAGGATAGCTGTTCATCATCAACAAACCATAAGATAAAGAAATCATTAAACTCTCTAACTTGAAGCACATTTCATACACCACAACTATCCAGCAATCACATTTACTTTATGTAATCTTTTTCTTTTTCTTTCAAAACCTTTACATGAAACACAAAATCTGTGCTTCTCAAATTGTAATTTTACCACCCCCAAATAAATACCTTTGTTGCCTTGCAACTCAGTTTGTTATTTCTCATTCCACAGAACTGAATTCAGTCCACATTTTAGTAAATAATGTCAATTGATGCATGTATATATGCATTTCCTATACTTTGGCAATTAAACTAACTTATTATTTATAAAAGCAAATTATTTTTTGTAAAATATTTAACCCATATTTGGCATCAGCTGATATGCAAAGGAAAAGCATATCACTATATCTATATCCAGGTGTGTATATCTACATATAGAATCAAGTATCAATGTACAGAAAGGTGGTTTTCCAGTATAAATTAGAACTTGAATTTTAGTGTCTGATTCATTGTTCAGGTTTCTTTTCTCCTTTTATCTGATTTACCACCTTGCACTTATATATAAAATATATTGTCCACTATACTATTATTAAAAATGATAAAAAGTTCTGTAAGATAATAGATATTGTATTTTTGCATTAGCAAATTTCCTTTTCTTAAGAATACAAAAGGTTTTAATAAAAATTAAGACTCTAAAATGTGTTTTGCATTCTTTGATGGCCCCTTGTACTATCCATTTGATAAATGTTCCATTTTGTTGCGGATGGTGTCTTACATATGTCCATTAAATTATGCTATTCAAATCTTATTTTTATTTATTTTTTCAGTCAATTACAGAGAGGAAAATGTAATATCATATCCCACTATTCTTCCCTTTTATTCCAGATGTTTTGTTTGATATAGTACCATTTTATTAGATGCATAAAAAATTTAAATTGCAATTGTCCATTTTACTATTTTGAAGTGACTTTGTATCTCTTCATCAAGTGTTTTGAACCACCTTCTTCCGTTATTAGGTTTTCTATATGGTGTCTTGGAAACAATACATAATTAGATTTTGTTTTATCTTATTTCTCAGTCTCTTATCTTTGATTTCCAAGGAGGTAATTTGATACATTTTCAGTCATTGTAATTACTGATGTAATTGCAAGCAAGTCTATCTCTTCTGTTGCACTTTGTATTTGTTGTAACTATTGTTTTGTTTCTTGCATTTTTTTTTGTATTGAATGACATTTTAAAAAATCAATCTACCTTTCGCTATGTGTTTAATATTATATAATCTGTTACATCTTTATTCATTAGCTTATAACTTAGGTATCCATATGCATCTTACCAATGACTAAATTAAATGACACCTTTATCCTGCTCCCAGACAATGTTAGCACCTTAGAATAATTAAACTAAAATTTCCCCTTCCAACTCATATGCAATTGCTATGGGTATTTTAAAATTCTCCTTAAAAAAATGCACACACACAAACAGACATAAACAAACAGAAAAAGAAGACAATAAATTAATAGGTATAAATGTTTCTGTTTTTAAGTAAGTTTTACTTTATTTTTCCTCATATGCTTATTAGTTTCTTTGTTCTTCATTCCCACCAATTTCAGAAACCTTGCCTGTACATATGCTTTTTTTAAATGTCAGCTTCATTGGAGTATAATTTACACACAGTAAAATCCATTCTTTGTATTGTACAGTTCTATGAATTTTGACAAACACACAGAGTTGTGTAGCTAGCACCAAATTCAAGATAAAAAAAAATGGTTCCATAACCCAGAAAAATTCTCTGTTGTCTCTTTATACTTATTTACTCCCTGCTTCATACCCTGGCAGCCAATGATTCTTTCCTGTCCCTACAGTTTTGCCCTTTCCAATCATAAAATAGAAATGAAATCACACATTACGAAGTTATTTTTAGTTAACATTCTGTAAGCATGATGGAATTGACAGTTGTCTACTTTGTTGTGCCTGTCAGTAGATTCTTCCCCAATTTTTTGCTGAATATTACTCCATTGAGTGTATATAACACAATTTGTTTTTTCATTCCCCAACTAAAGGACATTAGGAATGTTTTTGGTTTGGGGTAAGGATGTGTAATGCCACTGTTCATGTTTCTGTCCAGTTTTTTTTTTTTAACAATTTATTGAAGTATATCATTCATACATGAACATACATAAACTATAAGTGTTCAGTAAACATTGTGAACTCACAAAACAAACATGCATCACATCCTCTCCAGTTTTTCATGTGAACATTTTTTTTATTCCTCTAAGCTAAATAATTGTGAGTGGGATGTTGGGACATAAAGTAGTATATTCTTAACTTTATAAGTAACTGCCAAATTATTTTCTAAAGGGGATGCATCATTTTGTGTTACCACCATCAATATATGATTGTTCCAGGTATCATTCACTTTTCAATTATTTTTAAAGAAGCTTTAGATTACATAAATGTTACATTAAAAATATATAGGATTCCCATATGTTCCCCCACCTCCCCCCACACTTTCCCACAACAATAACATCTTTCATTAGGTTAGTATAGTTGTTACAATTGATGAACACATATTGAAACACTGATAATATCCATGGAGTATAATTTAAATTATAGTTTACACTCTGCCCTGCACAATTTTATAGGTTATGACAAAATGTATAATGGTCTGTATCCATCATTGCAATTGTAGGACAATTCCAAAGTCCTGAAAATGCCCCTATGTTACACCTATTCTTCCCTCTCCCTCTCCTCAGAACCTCTAATTTTTAATTGAGATGGAAGATTCACATATCATACAATCAAACATTTTAAAGAGTATGATTCGGTAACATTCACTGAATCTCATGCATTCACAATGTCCCGCAGTAACCAACTCTTTCTCGTTTCAAGACTTTTCCACCATTCAGAAGAAACCCTACCCTCATTTGCATTGCTTCTCATCTAAGATGTAGGCACTCCTTCCTTGTGTATCCCCATTGCTTCATCCATCCATTGCTTGTCCCTAAACATATGCTTTCAGCCCTGAAATCCTGAACCATTTAGCCAATGGCTCTGCTTCACAGCCACATTGATATCTATTTGAAAGTTTAGGCCCAAACTGATGTTCTAATTTAGCTGTCCAAACCTGCCCAGTCCAGAGGTCCTCAGTGCATTAAACAGTGCTATAATACTGACCTCTTCCGTCAGCATCACCCTCACTCAAGACACAGAATTGTATCTTCAGCACTAGCTCAAATATCTGCCTTCATTATTTTTTGTTTTGTTTTCGGTGAGACAAGCTTTTATTTGACAAATTGTTTTGCAGGCATAATTTGAATGTGTCAAACCATAAAGGCTTATACTAAATTTCCTCTTGTTGACTCACCTAGGACAACTAACTAGATGATGATGGACAGTGTCCATCCCAAGGAACAGAGAGTGTCTGCAACTGCAAGCAAGATAGTTCCATTCATCTGCCCCATGGGATCTAGCCGCCTCACAATTAGAGGCAGAGTGAGCATCACCATCCCAAAATCATTAAGATTGGAGAATGAACAATGGAAAAAAGTAGACTTACTATTATTCTACTATAGACTTATTATTATTCTAGTAATGGAAGAACTTTTACCAGTGATGTGGAGGCTGTGGCCACCAGAGATTCTAAGGGGAGGGAGAGGGAAAAACAAGTGTTATATGGGGGCCTTTTCAGGACATTGGAATTATCCTGCATGACGTTGCAATGAGGAACAAGGCCATTATGTATTTTGTCATAACTTACACAATTGCATGGGACAGAGTGTAAACTATAATGTAATCTATAATCTGTGGTTAGTGGAAATACTTCAATATGAGTTCATCAGTTGTAATGAACCTATCACACTAATGAAGAATATTGTTAATGTGGGAAAGTATGGGAGAAGTAGGGATTGGGGCATATGGGAATCCCCTATATTCTTTATGTTACATTTATATAATATAAAGTTCCTTTAAAATAAATAAATAAATAAATAAATAAATAAATAAACATTAAATACTTTTATACTTCAATGAATTTGTCAAGAAAGTGAAAATGCAACTTACTCACTGGAAAAAAATATTTGCTAACCATTTATCTGATAAAGGCCTAATATCCAGTATGTATGAAGAAATCCTACATCTCAAAAATAAAAAGATAAACAGCCCATTTAAAAAATGGTCAAGTGATTGTAATAGACATTTCTCCAAAGAAGAAATACAAATTTCTATAAAGCAGATGTAAAGATGCTAAACATGACTAGATACTAGGGAAATGCAAATCAAGCTACTATGAGATATCTTCTTACACCTACTAGACTAGTGGTTATTAAAAAACAACAACAATTACAAGTGTTGGAAAAGATGTGGTGGTAAGGGAACGGTTGCCCATTGCTGTTCAGAATGTTGAATGGTTCAGCCATTGTGGAGGACACTTTGGCAATTCCTCAGGAAGCCAACCATAGAACTGCCATATGATCCAGCAATTCCCCTTCTGGGTATATACCCAGAAGAATTATAAGCAGGGCTATGAACAGGTATATGCATACCAATGTTAACAGCAACATTATTCACTATTGCCAAAAGTTGGAATCAAAGCAATTGTCCATCAACAGATGAATGTATAAGTAAAATGTGGTATATAGTACAAAAGAATATTACTCAGCTGTAAGAAGGAATTAGATATTAACACATGGGACAACATGGATGAATCTTTTTTTTTCCTTCTGTTTTCTTTTTCTAAATTTCTGTTTATTTATTTATTTTTATATTTTAAAAGATGCTTAGATTACATAAATTTTCTAAAAAAATTACAGGGATTCCCATGTTTCCCACCTCCCACACCTCCCATAACCTCCATCATAAACATCTTTCATTAGTGTGGCACATCACCTGCAATGGATATACACATCCTCAGGCTTTGCCACTAAGCATGGACCATAGATCACATTGTAGACCACACTCTCACCCATAGAGTTCTGCATGTTATATGCTGATGTAAAAAGGCCTATATCTGTCATTGTAATGTCACTCAGGATAATTCCCAAGTCCCAAAAAAGTCCCTGTATTACAACTACTTTTCCCTCTCCCTGCCCCAAAAGCATCCAGTGGCCACTGGATCCACCTCAATGTTTTAATTACTTCCATTGCGTGAATCACAATATGTCTACAACAGAAAACCAGTAAATCCACTCTAGTCCATAGCTCTTCCCCGAATCCTGAGGAGTCTGGGATGGTGAGGTCCACTCCACCTCCAAGTTAGAGGGGGCTTATATCCCATGGATAAGATGGATGGGATTATCCTGCCTGCAGCTTCAAACTCTCTCCATTCCCTGGGATGGCCATTGCCATCCTCATCTCCTTGCCAGGTGACTTGGGTGAGTCCATTGAGCTGTAGAGTAGGAGTTGCAGCTCCACCAATATTCCAGGCACAGCTGGCACATGGGCAGGCCAATGATCAAGTCTCTGGAAGTACACCTACAAACTCCAGCACCACATATAGGTTTGAATAGAAGGGACTGATGGACCATGGGCAGGGAGGACTTATTTGAGTCCAACTCTGTCACTCTCAGGAGCACAGATTCCAAAGTATAGCCCACTGATAAGGCATCAATCTCTGGAGCTGTCCCCCCTTATATAGGACCTGGGTGTCTCTAGAGCCCTTAGGAGCTCCTCTGTGTGGAGTGATATCCACTTTGTTGTTTTATGAGATTCTACTAGATCTACATAAGTGTTACCTCTGGGATGACCTCCCAACTCTCTTTGAAGTCTCTTAGCCATATGAACTCATTTGTCTTTACCTTTTCCCCCTTTTATTCAAGGTCTTTTTCCAGTGGTATTGCCAGTTGGCACTTGGTATAAATCCCTCAATGCCAGGGAGGCTCAACCCCGGGAGTCATGTCCAATGCTGGGGTGAAGGTAATGCATTCATATGCTGAGTTTGCCTTAGAGAGAAGCCACATTTGAGCAACAAGGAGGCTCCCAGGTGGCAATCCTTAGGTACCCCATAACAGTAGGCTGAGTTTCAATTACAAGAGCAAAGACTCATATGGCTAGTCATCAATAACAAGAACCCATTAGCGGACCATCCTCCTTTGCCAGACACTGCCCCTGCATTCGGACTGTTGCTGCTCCCTTGGAGAATGCGGCAGAGCTCTCTAGGCTGGGAATTCAGTATTCTCTTGTTTATTGAATGATTCTCCACCCACTGTGACCATGCCCAACCCCTTGATCATTTGAACAATTTTATATATCTTTCATGTATATTCAGGTGGACTTTCTCCCATGAAACCCCCATCCCAGACATGCTCCACCAATGATCCTCTCCTGCCCCCATTGTAACCCTTCTGTGATCTAAGCCTTCCTTGAAGATGAAGCCCATATAATAGCCAAATACAATTAATAGGAAAATGAAATAATAATGATAAGTTTAAATATAAGAGATAAAATACATGGAAACTTAAAAAAAACACTAAAAATAAAATTAAATTAAAGGATTAGGATATTCAAAAAATAGGAAAAACAAACGAATTTGAAAAAAAAATTTTTAACATTTTTCCTTTTATCACTGCATAACAGGTGTCCAGTCTGTACTGTGGCACCTTCCCTGTCTCACTCCCAAGTGTCTCCCAAATTTTCATTTAATTTTAAAAGAAGTTTTAGGTCACAGCAAAGTCACACACAGAATACTAGAGACTCTCATATACCCAACCTCCTCTCCCTTCCCTCACCCCATAGTAAAACCTTTTTGTATATGTATGGAAGCATTGTTATAACTGTTATACAGATAGTGAAACATAGCTACTAAACATTGTCAATGGTTTACAGTATAGTTTACAATTTAGACGGTACAGTTTAATAATTTTTGATGATATTTACCATGTCCTGTGTCCATCACTGTAAGTTCATGAAAAACATTTCCCCTGACCACTGAATACCCCCTGTTTGATCTCTTCTGTTCCTTCCTCCCCATCCCCCTGGGGCACATGACACCCCCTGCCTTAACTCATTGGATGACAAGATTCATATTTACATGCAACAAGAAGTCTTGACACGCTGATTGTCCTCCCCTATTAGGATCCAACCTTGCTCCTAAGAGACACCCACCTGTCTGTTTCAGGGTGAATTAGTCCTCCCAAAGATGGGGGTCCATCTCCTTCCCACTCACCATGTGGGTCTCCACTCCCTGACACAACACGGATGCCCACTAACCCGAATCATATTTAACATTGTCTTAGAAGTACTTGGTCAAGCACTGAGGCATGAAAAAGATTTAAAAGGCATCCAAAATGGAAAAGAAGAAGTAAAAAATATTCATTATTTGCAGAAGACACGATTCTATATGTAGTAAGCCCTGAGAAATCTACAAACAAAGCTTCTAGAACTTATAAAGGAGTTCAGTAATGTCACAGGCTATATGATCAATGCTCAAAAATCAGTAGCATTTCTGTACACCAATAATGAGCAATCTGAGGAGGAAATCAAGAAAAAAATACCATTGACAATAGTAACTAAAAGAATCAAATACCTAGGAATAAATTTAACAAAAGATGCAAAGGACTTATATACAGAAAGCTACACAACACTGTTAATGGAAATCAAAGAAGAATTAAATAAATGGAAGAATATTCTCTGTTCATGGATAGGAAGACTAAACATCAAGATGTCTATCCTACCCAAATTAATCTACACATTTTATTTGATCTCAATAAAAATCAACACTTTATTTATTAAGGAATTGGAAACACTACAAAATATATTTGGAAAGGTAAGAGGCCCCGAATCACCAAAGACATATTGCAAAATAAAAATGAAGTTTGAGGTATCACACTACCTGCCTTTAAAACATACTGCAAAGCTACAGTGCTCCAAACTGCATGGTATTGGCACACGGATAGACATACTCACCAATGGAACTGAATTGAGAGTTCTGATATAGATCCTCGCATATACAGTCATCTGATATTTGACAAGGCTACCAAGCCCACTCAGTTGTGAGAGAATGTCCTCCTTAACAAGTGGTGCTTGGAGAACTGGATATACATATCCAAAAGAATGGAGAGGAATACCATCTCACACCTTATACAAAAATCAACTCAAGATGGATCAAAGATCTAAATATAATAGCAAAACCATAAAGACCTTGGAAGGTAATATAGGGAATCATCTCCAGGACCTCATAATAGGAAATAGTTTCATGAACTTCACACCCAAAGCATGAGCAGCACAAGAAATAAATAGATAAATGAGATCTCCTCAAAATTAAAAACTTTTCCACCTCAAATGATGTTATTAAGAAAATAGAAAGGCAGCCTACCCAATGGGAGAAAATATTTGGCAACCATATATCTGATAGGAGCCTAATATCCTGCATATATAAAGAAATCCTACACCTCAAAAATAAAAAGACAAACAATCCATTTAAAAAATGGGCAAACAACCTGAAAAGACACTTCTCTACGGAAGAAATACAAATGGCTAAAAATCACATGAAAAAATGCTCGACATCGCTAGCTATTAGGGAAATGCAAATCAAAACTACAATGAGATACCATCTTACACCCATCAAAATGGCAGATATTAAAAAAACAGCAGAATATAAGTGTTGTAGAGGATGTGGAGGAATAGGAACCCTCATCCACTGCTGGTGGGATTGTGGAATGGTCAGCCACTGTGGAGGACAGTTTGGCGGTTCTTCGGAAAACTAACAATAGATCTTCTGTATGATCCACCAATTCCACTGCTGGGTATATACCCAGAAGAATTGAAAGCAAAGACACAAACAGATATATGCACATCAATGTTCATAGTGGCATTGTTCACTATTGCCAAAAGTTGGAATCAGCCCCGGTGCCCATCAACAGCTGAATGGATAAACAAAATGTGGTACATTTTGTATGTCAGCATTTAAAGTTACAGTGGTGGGAATGTTCTTTTGGAAAATATGGCAGGGGAGGATTACTGCTGCAGGGCGTTGGGTTGGGGAGATCTGTGGGTTAGTGTCCACCTAGGTTATGCTTCTATGGCATATGAAAGTTTTCATCTTGTCAAAGTGTTATTTGAGTAGATGGAAACCCACACAATAAACTAGAAAATAATAAATCCCCATCATGGGGAGTTCTGCTATATTCTGTATTAGAGTGACAAGGATCTCTTGAGAACATAAGCAGTGTCTAATTAAGAAAAAAGACCAGTATTTCAAGCCTTCAATATTATTGCATGTAACTATGAACATTATTCTTTAAAAAATGAAACCTTGGTTAGCTTAGGTTCTTAGAGGAGGTGTTTGGTAGAATATATCAGAAGGAACATAGGACATTTTTAGGGCATTGGAATTGCTCTCTATGATCTTGTAATGATTGATACAGTCTATTTTAAATTTTGTCAAAACCTATAAAAATATATGGTGCTAAATGTAAACCATAATGTGAACTCTTGACCATGGTTAGTAGCAATGCCTCAATATTTGTAAATCAATTGTAATAAATGTCCAAACATATGTAAAATGTTATTAATAGGGGAGAGTGGGAGAGGGGGAGGGTGTTTGGTGTAGGGGGATCCTCTATATTTTCTATGTGGCTTTTCTGTAATGTAAAGCTTCTTTGAAGATAAAGCAAAAAAGAAAAAAAAATAAGACAGTGCGGGTTATACAGAAGAATTTGTCACTGTACATAAAAGATAATGATCTTATGGTGATGAAAGACACAAAGAAATATTTTAATATAATTTTTATCTTTTCTATTTCTTCATTTTTTGCCTGTCTTTTTGGGGAGGTTTTGGATTGCAGAAGTGTCACAATTGTGGGTGAGGCGAATCACTGGTGTGTGGTGTTAGTAATGGGACATGTGGGGAGAGGTGCACCTAGGGCATGCCTCTATGGCATATGAATATGTTCAAGGTTTCATGGGGCATTGTCTCAGTGCATGGACACCCATAAAATAGCAGAAAGAACATTGAATTCCCATTCTGGGAAGCCCAGCTACATTCTATAATACATCAGCAGGAATCCCCCAAAACATGGGCAGTGCCTAGTGAAGGAGGGCAGATCATTACACCAGGCCTTTGATAGTGATAGTTGTATTTATGAACAATTTCTTGTGAAATTGAAACAGACTGGTGTTATATATTGCCTAAGATTGACCTCCTGAAAGCCTCCTTGTTGCTCATATGTGGTTTATCTCTAAGCTAAATTCAGCCTATAAATGCACTAACTTATCCCTGGCATGGGACATGACTCCCAAGGCTGAGCCTCCCTGGCACTAAGGGATATTTACCAAGTGCCATCTTGTGATGCATTTGAAAAAGATCTTGACCAAAAGGTGGAAATATTAAATACAAATGAGTTTCTATGGCTGAGAGATTTCAAAATGAGTTGTGAGGTTCATCTAGAAGTTGTGCTTATGGACATCTCAGCAGGATCTCATTGGCTGCCACAGCAAACAGTGCCTCAAACAGGGGGTTCCTGAGGGCTCTAGAGATATCTAGACACTAAAGGAAGGACAGATAGTCCCAGGAATTCAGCACCCTGTCAGTGGGCCTTGCTTTGTAATATATGCTCCCCAATGTAATAGAGTTAGACTCATTTATAACTTCCCAACACGTGGCTCTTTTGCCCTTTGTATTTGACTTGTAATTAGCACTATACTTGTTAAACATCTGTCCCAGAGACTTAAATCTTCACTCTGTTCATATGCCAGATGAGCAGATTTGCAACACCTACTCTCCAGTTCATTGGACTCGCCCAGTATAACTAACAAAATGAGGATGATGGACAATATCCACCCAAAAAAACAGAGAGTATCCACAACTCAAGCAAGATAGTTTCATCCCTCTGCCCCATCAGATCTAAGACTCTCTCAATCAGGAACAGAGTGGGCCTCACCATCCTCCAATCCTCAAGATTGAGGAAGGAGCAAACATAAAGGTGTATGCAACTATGGACAAAATAGATTTATTATTATTGTAGCAATGGAAGAACTTGTATCATTGTTATAAAGACAGTGGACACCAGAGTTTCTGAGGGGAAGTAGAGGGAAGAATAGGTATAATATTTGACATTTGGAGGACATTGGACTTTGCAATGATGGATGCAGGACATTATACATTTTGTCAAAACCTATAAAATTGTGTGGCAAAGTGTAATCTACAATGCAAGCTATAGAACATGGTTAGCAGCAGTGCTTTGTTATGTTCATCAATTGTAACAAATCTACTACACTAATGAAAGCTGTTGCTAATGGGGGAAATTGTGGGAAGGGAAGAGTGTGGGCTATGTGGGAATTCTCTATATTTTTTATGTAACATTTATGTAATCTAAAGCTTCTTTAAAAATAAATAAAATTAAAAAAGCAGAAAGGGACCAATAATTGGTTATGCTTTCCTTCTTTTTTCTTAATGCATATTAACTTCATTGAATGCTTTGGTATAATTTTCTATCCCTTTTTTAAAACAGTGTCTCTAGCTACACTCTATTGTTCCCGGTCTGTGACAGTTTGAGATTATTTTTGTGAATCACAAAAAGGGAAAGATTATGTTTTTAAACTAATCTATTCATCTTAGTATAATACCCTTTGATTATATGGGATTCAGTTAAGGTGTCCTTGATTAGATTACTTCTTATTATTGCCTTGAGAGCTTTCTTTGATTTGACTATGTCAATAGGCCGTGATTCAGGTTGAGTAACCACCCCCTTGGTTTGTTTGATATAAAATGGAAACTCTCTCAGGATAGACACACAGGAAGGAAGAGAGCTCAGTCATTTTTGATTCTGGGGCCCTGGGGAGAGATGAGCCTTTTGCCTGATAGTTTGCAGCTGACCTTGGGAAGAGACTAGAACAGCTGAGACTGATGTAGAAGGCCTAGAAATAAATGAGCACTATGCCAGGATAGAGAGGAAGCCCTAAGAGAGAAGACCTATGCCAGCCTACAGCTGAGACTGGGAAAAAGGTGAACCCATGAAGCCTCAGCGGAAGACGCTGAAATCCAGCAGGGATTACCTGCCATATTGCTTTAACATGTAGCAGCTGACTTTGGTGAGAAACTACCTCTTATGGTAACTTGAGTTGGAATTTCCATGTTCATGAGACTGTAAGCTTTTATCCCAAATAAATACCCTTTATAATTTCAACAGATTTCTGGTGCTTTGCATTGACATCCCTTTGGCAGATTGATGCCTGGTCCTTACATTTCCCCCCAAGATCATGTAGAACTAGCCTCTTCACTCCAGCTCTAACCTCATGCTATCTCTCCACTTTTCTCACCAAGACCTCGCAAACCAACACCCACTCAACAGGATAATCATCTTCCTGCTGCTTCTCAAACCTGGTAAATTAAATTTGGTGTCAAGGCCTTTCCCTGTCCCCTCGGCTTAAGTATCAGTGCCCAGATGTTTTAATGCCTATCTCCCTTGTTACATTTAAGGTTTTATCCAAATGTGACCATATAAAAAACTCATTATAATATTGAGTGTTACCATTAATCACCTGGCCAAAAATAATTTCTAAAATCATTCTCAATTACCTCACCCTGCCTATATTTCATTCATTGTACTTATTGACACTCAATATTATAATGCATATTTGTTAGTTATTGTCTTTATTTGACATGAGAATATAATCTCTATGATGATAGATTCTTTGTTTCACGATTATGACTGTAAAATATTGGCTAGCCCATAATTGGAAATGAATAAATTTTTGAGTGAATAAATGTGTGGAAGAAGGGATGATTCAACATTTGAAGTTAGTCTCTTTCATATATATATATATATATTAAAAGGTATATAGATTACATAAATGTTACATAAAAACATAGGGGATTCCCATTTGCCCCATTTCCTATACTTTCCACATTTTCCCACATTAACAACATCTTTCATTAGTGTGGTACATTTGTAACAATTGATGAAAACATTTTAGAGCATTGCCACTAAGCATGGATTATAGTTTACATTGTAGTTTACATTCTCCCCCCCACAATTTTGTAGGTTATGGCAAAATATGCAATGGCCCATATCTGTCATTGATGAGCCTCCCTTGCAGCAAGGGATTACTACCAAGCACTGGCTGGTGATACAACTGGAAAAAGACCTTGAATAAAAGGGGGGGAAAGGTAAAGGCAAATGAGTTTATATGGCTAAGAGACTTCAAAGTGAGTCGGAGGGTCAGCAGAGATGTAACGCTTATGCATGTCTCAGCAGGATCTCATAAATGGCCAAGGTAGAAGCTACAAAAATAGTGGGGATCCTGAGGGCTCTGGAGACACCCAGGCATTATGGTCAAGGCAGGGAGCTCATGAGTATGGTGCCTTGCCAGTGGGTCCTACTTTCGGGTTTGTGCTCCCCAGTGTGACAAAATTCAACTCAGTTGTGTTTTTCCTATACATGGCTCTTCTGTCCCTTCTATTTGAACCTATAGTTGTTACTAGTATTGGTAGGTATACATCCAAGAGACTTGAACCTTTGGGCTGTCCATGTGCCTGCTGGGCTCCGAGCTTCAAGTGATGTACAACACCTACTGTCCAGTTCATTCAACTCACCCAGGACAACTAACAAGGGGGTGATGATGGACAACCACCATACCAAGGAACTGAGAGCATCTACAACTGCAAGCAAGAGAATCCCATCCATTGGCCATATGGGACTGAAGCCCCTTCTCAATTAGGGGTGGAGTGGGCACCACCATCCCAGAATCCTCAGGATTCAGGAATGAACTATGGATTAGAGTGGATTTACTGGTATAGACTTATTGTGATTCTAGTAATGGAAAAACTTATATTATTGATGTGGAGGCAGTGGCCACTGGAGGTTCTGAGATCAGGGAAAGGGAAAATAGGTGTAATATGGGGGAATTTTTGGGACTTTGGAATTGTCCTGAATGACATCACAATGACAGATACAAGCCATTATATATCTTGCCATAACCTACAGAATTGTATGGAAGATAGTATAAAATACAATGTAAATTATAATCCATGCTTAGTGGCAATGCTCAAAAATGTGTTCATCAATTGCAATGAATGTACTACACTAATGAAGGATGTCGTTAATGTGGGTAAATGTGGGTGGTGTGGGGAGCAGGGCATGTGGGAATCCCCTAAATTTTTTATGTAACTTTTATGTAATCTAAATATATTTTGAAAATTTAAAAAAAAGAAAGGCTTGAGATGAAAACCAGAAAAGTGTGATGGACATATCTACTACTTATTTATGCATCTCAATGGCTTTCTGCTTCAAAGATCCAGAGGGAATGTATCAATTGAAAACTTTTATCTACTCTCCTATTGAGCAGAGAGGACAGATGATGTCACTTTCCTCCTTTTTCTTGTATACTAAACTGCAGCCACACTGCATTTAAGCATCTGGATGAGGCTCACAGCCTCATGTGGGTTATTGACAATATCTCCTCCAGTTTTCACTTTTATTTATTTTTAAGGAGAAAACCAGTGAACAGCAGTCACACTCCATTTGTTCACCCAGTTGAGGCTCACAGCATCCTATAGGTTATTGCCAATATCTCACTCATTTTTACCTGTGATCTATTTTTAAGGTGAATAACAAATGTACTTTCTTATTTGAATCTGTTTATATTACAATTATTTACCATAACATATAAGGAAATGGGTTTTCAATTTCTAATTATTTATGGAGAAACGAATATATATTCCTATATTTTTGGATGATGCAGTTATTTTCCCAAGACTAAAATTTTCCAGAGCCAGAACTACTTATGCTTTTTCAAGGGGAGTTATCGCTGATGGTTTAAAAAAACACAGGAAACAAAAGTCTGGATAATATTGATGTTTACCTGAATGAATTGACATTGGGGTTCCTTAAGACCTAACTAGAAGACTGCAGAGGTAAGAACCTGTCCCTGAAATAACCAGGTAGTGATACAGGTTCTGGACCCCATACCTGGGTGAAATTTGAATCCTCCATAAGCTAGTTGGGTGACCTCAGTCTGAGCAACTGAGAACCTGGATTTTCTAATCTGCCAAAGGAGAACTAAAGTAAGAGTCAATACATCACAGACTTTTTAGGTAGTGTAATTGTAGTAAAAAAAAAATGGGAAAATTTTGATATGCAAAAAGCTCCTATTAAAGCTTTGGATGTGTAATTATTATACTATTATAGCACTATTGATGATTTCTAGTTAAACACCCACTAAGCTGTTGACAGTAAACACAAGCAATTGAATTATGAAGGATAGTGATCAGGTAGGCCAGTTACTGGCTGTAGTCCAGACATGGCATTCTGTCATCTGTCTGGTGTCCAGGGTTGTCTATTAAATAGGGTGGATGACAGTAACCTCTAATCAAATGATGCAGCGATATCCCAGCACCAACCCACCTGCCACCTGGTTATCTTCCCTACATCCCATTTCTTCCTGCATTTTGCAGACAGCTCTGAGGTCTCAATTAAAACCAGTCACTGCAGCTATCCTGCTTTCAATCACAGATATAGACTAGAAGAGCAGGTGTTTTGCAATTTTTCATATAGTTGAAATTGTGATCCAAGTCCAGTTTCCATCTTCAAATGAGGGTGATATTTGTTATAAAGATTTCATTCAGTTTATGTATCATATCAGAAATAATGTGGATATATGTTTCATGACATTAAATTAGTTTTAAGTGCTGCCTACTGTATTAGCACACCAGAACATAGTACTGTTAATGAACTGAATATCATAATTAGTCTTTAAATTATTACAAGTACTGTATAACATGTATTAGGAACTGTTCCAAATTCATCCTCAAATATCCCTGCATCCTCATCACTTCCCCCAAAGAGTAGCTGCTATTGCCTTTCTGTTGTTAAGGACTTTTACGATGAATAATTAATATTTGGGAAATCAATAACACAGAATGAATCTCCTTAGAAAATGTGGAAGATTATGTTTATGATTCTATTCATAAATTCTATTTGATCTATTTCTTTTTCTTATTTATTTTGTAGTCTATTTCAATTCTACTTTAAAGCACATTTATATTTTTTCTTGGAATAGACCCACTGTGTCTTTAAATGTAATCAAGTTTACATATATCTTTAAATTGTCTTCAGGGTCTGACTCAGTGACAGACTGTAAACAGTAACAGAGAGCAGGAAAGCAGTGAAATGGAGTCAGAGATAGCACAGTGTTGTTCATCTTCCCTCTCTGCATCCCAGTTTCCATAAAAAATTGATTGTGGTGATTAATAAAGCAAACCGTGTTTGCAAAACAACTAAAATCCTGTTGGTAAACTCAGTGACTCCCTAAATATTAGTCCCCTAATCACTGATGTATGGAGAAAAGGTGGAAATTTAAGGAGATGAAATTCAACTTAGAGAAGCATGAACTAGACAGAAATGTGAGGGAATTATCCATTAAGCCTAAGAAGGGATTATAAATTTTATAAAAATGAATACATTTTATGGAACTATAAAAATGACCAATTCCAAATTCTTAAATCTATGAATAAGATACTGAAACTAGAGAACTTCTATCATAAGAGAATAAGAGTGAGAACCCACTCATATAAGTTCTATACCATAATTTGATTGGATTATTAACTCACTATATTAGTAGTATATGTGACTACACATCTGTGATTAGGAATGTTCTGAATATTTTCACTATTTTAGCTCTTTAATCTTCACCACACATTAAGGTTAAGCCTAATAGTCCTGGTAGATACATCAGAAGAGGTGTCAAACGTTTGGTAAGGCTTTGCTCCAAATAAAAGTTTTCAGTTATTTCCTGAATGCTTTCTATATGGGATATACTTCTGAGTGTTTTAAAGGTCCCAAATGCCTGCTCAAACCAGGGAGGTAAATCCAATTCAGACTCCCATAAAAAATACTTTAAAATAAGGAGTATGACATCTTGTTTTTCAGTCATTCATTCCTTTTGTTTGCATAGATCCAGAATTCTATGAATTTCCAGTACTGCTGAAATATAATGCTATCATCCAGTACATACTAATATATATATAATAACATCAGGAAACACATCCTCCTGAACTTTTGCAATATCAGTATACCTTACCAATCCTTAAAACTCACAGTTGTGAATTCACTCATTTTTAAACTAATTTATTGAATTATAGGTAATCTATAATCTTATAATAAATATGCCTGTGGAAATTTTGCTTACTAGCACAAATGGACAGACACCCAAACATGCACACAAACACACAAATGCTCACAGGGCATGCATGTCAGTTATGCACATCCCCATGAGTGATTCATGTAACCCCAATGTTCTCTTTTGTGCTCTTAGGTGAAACTTCATGGACAGCACAACATGGCTGGCCAACCATACTGGAAGCTCATCTTTCATCCGGTTGGGACTCTTCAGTCAATCTAAACACCCAGCTCTCCTTTATGTGGTCATTTTTGTGATTTTCTTGATGGCCATGTCTGGAAAGGCCATCCTGATCCTTCTCATACACTCTGATGTCCACCTCCCGACACCCATGTACTTTTTCATTAGCCAGTTGTCCCTCATGGGCTTGATGTACATTTCTGTCACTGTGCCCAAGATTCTCATGGACCGGGTCCTGGGTGACAATAAGATCTCAGTCCCTGAATGTGGGATACAAATGTTCCTCTATGCGACACTGGGAGGCTCAGAATTTTTCCTTCTTGGTTTCATGGCCTATGACCGGTACATGGCCATCTGCCATCCTTTGTGTTACACTATCCTCATGAACCTCAGGGTTTGTGTCCTCCTGGCATCTGGGTGGTGTTTCTTGGGCTCATTGAATGGCTTTGTGCTCACTCCCATCATTATGTCCTTCCCCTTCTGCAGATCCTGGGAGATCCATCACCTTTTCTGTGAGGTCCCTGCCATAATGAAGCTTTCCTGCTCTGACACCTCACTTGTGGAGACACTTATGTACCTGTGCTGTGTCCTCATGCTCCTTGTCCCTGTGACAGTCATTTCAAACTCCTACATTTTCATCCTGCTCACAATCCATAGGATGAAGTCAGCAGAAGGCCGGAAGGAGGCTTTTGCCACATGTTCCTTCCATATGACTGTGGTCATCCTGCTCTATAAAGCTGCCATCTACAGCTATATGCTCCCCAGCTCCTACCACACACCCCAGAAGGACATGGTGGTATCTTTCTTTTACACCATACTCACGCCTGTACTAAACCGTTTAGTCTACAGTCTTAGGAATAAGGATATAACAGCGGCTCTGAAAAAAATGTTGAATTTGGGTCTTGTCTCTCAAGAAACTATAAAGTAGTAAATTTATATAGTAATTAATTATTTTCTTTCTCTTTACACATGAGAATTTTAGAATCATATATCAGTGATATTCCTCAGGCTCTAGTGCCATAGTGTTGCATCTCGTTGCCGTAGATTTTTAAGAGACTATTTCCCTGTAAAGAAAAGCTCTTCATTATTACAGTGATCCTCCATTCAAAATGTTCTATAATATTATATTTTATTGATGCTGCATTCACTGAGATTCTGTCAGAAAGACATAATGAAAATATTTAGAGGCAAATTTCATGCTGTGTGCAACTAATGCTCATAAGAGAGAGGTATAGAAAGTGAGAAGAGAGAAGCTATGGTGTTGCAATATTAATTAATATTAACAATAAATGAGTCTGGTGAAAAGGTATATTGTGTTCTATGTACACATTCATTCTACATTTCTGAAATATTAAAATAATTTCCTAATAAAAATTATAATATCGGACTTTACTCTCCTTTATTGAGCTCATACTCTTTATATGGTGGCAGTGTATCTAACTTAATATCTTAGGAAGCATGGTCATTTCAATATGCTTATTCATTACTGAAAAAATTCAGTTATCTGCACACCTTTGCGGGCTGCTACCTTATTCCACATGAACCAACCCTGAAATCATCCAGTGGGTTTGAATGGTCTGCAATTGTTTGTACCATGTGGTAAATATAGAACCCAGGACTGCATTAGTGAATGTGGGAAAATATTTACCCAGTGTGGAAGGATAATTTTGGGAAAGTTCCCTCTATGAGATGACATCTAAGGTGGCTTTGAAGTTGTGATTAATTAGTCAAAGAAGAAAGAATACTTCACAAAATATTCAATCCCTCATTTATTTAACAAATATTTCTTATGCTACTTTATAATCCAAAAATCATAACTAAATGAGATTAAAATCTGAATAAATCATGATTACTGTTCCCAAAACATCTGAACTGTGGTGTAATTGCATACACAATTAGGTGCAATAAAGAACACAAATTTCTTTGACATCATATGCAAAATTATCATTCATAATAAGGTATCACATCTATCTGTGAAATGTGATTTGCCAACAAAAAGAACAACAAAAAGGCAGCTGAGCGAGGTCCCTGGAGCTGAATGTTGAAATTGACTCCATGATACCCTCAGATAAGCATAGGAGGCTGGGGGTGTAGAGGCAGGGAACGGGCATGTTCAGTTATATGATGCCAGAGAAAAGGCACAGCAAGAGCAAAAGATCACAGAGTTGAAGAAGAAAATCTGGTGAATCTTCCAGTGGCTTGTTCTTTCTTGCTTCAATTTATGGCCCCATTTCTTGCCCCTTTGTGAACCAGGGTTTTACAACCAGTAGTGAAATTATTACATTTTCATTTTAGAAATATCACTTTAGTGGTAAAAAATAGGAGAAGTGAAAGACTAGAAGCAAGGAGACCAGGAAATAGACAATGGTGAACTGACTAATGTTGAGGTGTTGAGGAAAGTCCCCACAAGGACAGAGATATTTGGGGTTAAGTGGAACCTTGTTAAATCTGTTAAATAAATTCACATATATGGTTGTATATCTATCATTTTCAAATGGGCTACAACAAGCTTGAAAAATTAGGTGGTTTCAAAATAAAATTTCCCTTTTCCCATTGATACTTTCAATATTTTCATGGCTGTAAAATCCAAATCATGAAGTGTTTTAGGGGAAGATGTTGGAAAACTAGTTTCCAACAATTTGAGGGCAGTCTAAGCAAGTGAATACGATATGCACACATTTTTAAATTTGAAATAATTTAGAAGTGTTTTTTATGACTTCTCATTTTACTGGTCTATAATGATAAACCTTAGATATGGGGAACAGATTGTAAATTGTTAGATTTTGTAACCATATTCTTCCAAAGATGTTTGTTTGTCTGTACCATAACAAAGAAACAGAATTACTTTATCCTCAAAAGCAATTACAGGACTGTAATTGAAATCGGTATTCAAATTTAGGTATAAAGACACACTTGCTTAGATCTATAAGTTTGCAACGTTTTTCATAAATCATATGATTTCTTCAATGTATTCAAAGGATAAAGTTTGGTGAAACAGAAAATCTAAACCATTATTCTAGGGATGGCTTAGGAAATGAGGCCAAATAAACAAGATGAGATGCATTAACATCCACATAATATAGTTTTAATATAGGCTTTTACCCCTCTTTTGTTATTTAGTAAATAAATATTTTCTGTATTCATTAGTCTCAAAGTTCTGAAAATGTAATCCCCTAATGCTCGAACTAGGAGGACCCTGGAGTTATACAATGCGAATGACAATTTTTAATAAGAAATTGAAATATTGAGCTGCAAATGTTTTTTTTTTTTTCTTTTTAATTTAGCACACTGTCTTGAGTACTTTGCCAATTCAGAACATGGAGACTGGGTCATATTACATAGGATGGATTTGTTATCAATTTTTAAATAGTCTGTTATTAAGATCATGGGGCTAATATTATGAATCTTGATGATTATTATTAAAAACAAGTATCTTGTTCAAATAATTTTCTTCATATATGTGATTATCTTTCCAAGACCTTTTCCCAGAACAGAATTACTAGCTAATGACAAACATATTTTTTTGAAAACTCTATGCAAAGTGCTAATTTGCATACTATTAAAAACTAGGCCAATTAATCCATCAGCTAAGACAGAGGACCAATTCTCATATTCTGATTGTGTTTTCTGGTCTCTGTCCTACTCCCAACTTCCTATCTGTCTGCCATTCCATGTCATGTCTGTTCTGTGACTCAGGTAAGGATAATTTGGCCTTTTGTATTTTGCATGGTTTGACCAATGAGAGATCTTGTCAGGCAATTGGAGGGTAAGAGAAGCCTGAGATCTGGGTATTTTCTCCCTCACCAATGTCACTCCAATACTGATACTGGCAGTCACTGAGTACATCAAACTATGACCCTAGATATTGCCAGTGTTCACATTTCCCTGCAGTTTAAACTTCTTTGAATCTAAGAAATGCTGTTCTTTTCATTATCCATCAGGCCAAAGCCTGGAGATAACTTCTGCTTGTTGCTGGGTTTGAGTGATTCTCCATTGCTTGATGGTTTTCCTTAACCATTTTTTTTAGGAAGTACTGGGATTGAACCTGGGATCTTGTACATGAGAAGCAGTTGCTCAACCACTTGAGCTACATCTCCTGCCCCCTGCCCATTTTTAAGCTCTCCTTAATCTCTCCCTTTTCTGCCTTATCCCTGCTGTAATCATTCATTTATTAGCTATGCTTTTGAAATATGTACCAATGTTATTATTTCCTTTTAGATGATATATTTGGATGTACCTTTCTCTCATTAATTGTGATTTAGCATGTTTTTATATGTTTGTATATTATTCCTCAAATTTTGAATTAATCATCTATAAAATCTGCCTATTTCTTGACTGGATATTTTGTGTTATATATGACATCCAAAATACCAAATGGAAAATGTAAGACCTGAGTAGAAGTTATGTCAGGGCCCAGATCAGAACACTGAAAGAGACCCAGTGAAAACTCAGTGGACACTAGTTTTTCTAAGCTTACCTTCGATCCCTCTACTTTAGAGCATATACAATCCCCAGAATGTTCATCGGAAAGAAGTAGGAGGAGACCTAGGACTGTGAATGTCTGAACACTTATCATAAATGGTCTAAATCATTAGAGGCTAGTTATCTCAGTGAGCCTAAGATATCATTACCTGGTAAGTTTGAAATTAACTTTTCCCACTCCAGCAAAGTCAAGGCTTTGGAGAATAAAATGATTCATTAAAGAAAATATCACACAATGCCTCATTCCTCCCATCCTTTGCTGGAAGGAATATCAATCGAAAGTAATGTATATAACTCAAGGCCAGTTTTCTTACATACATGTATCAAAATATCAGGTAATTATTTTATGTATATTCAAGGGATAAAGGAGCTCTGACAACAAATCCCAAAATATATAACACCCCCAACACAGAAGAATACCATTTCTAACTTACATAAAGTCTGAATCAGGTGATGTTATTGATAGGGGACTCTCTTCTGCATTGCTATGCAGACACTCAAGCTCCTGACATTATTTGGCTCTGTTATCATCCTTGCTTTACTTCCAATTTATATGATCATTCTACATAAAGATGGAAGAAGGGAAAAGAACATGGAAAAGAGTTTTTGGGATATTTTGTTCACATCTGTTTTGTTCAGAAAAAGTCACATGGGCACACCTAACTACAAGAGAGGCTGGGAAATGAGGCTGAGCTCAGTGCCTGGGAAGGATAGGTAAAAGTTCAGTGGACAGCAAGCCAGTCTCTCCCACCTTCTTCTAATTTACATTCATGTCATCATTTGCCTAGATGGTTCTGAATTTATATGTTCAATTAATCTTGCTGTTTTCAGATCTCCCTATCTTTTCAGGAATAAAGTTCAATTTACTGAATCATATTAATAATTTCATACTTCTCTATATAATTAAATAGTTTATAAAAATTTATTTTATTTATTAATTTATGTACTAAATGAATGCTAGATTTCTCCTATTTTGCCAATTAACAAAACATTATAAACCAAACCTCGATTATATTCTTTGTGTACGCATCCATCAACATGGTAAGTAAGATTTCTCTCTTGGTATATAGTTAATGTGGAAATTTTTGTTCTTGTGAAGTAGTTCATGGACTTTTAAAACTTTATTAGATTCTGAAAAATTTGATTTTAAAATTTTATTTCCTTCATTTAATTGAAAAATATTTATGAAGCATTAAAAAAATTAATTGTTATGTATCTGGAAGTTAAACAATGAGCAAAACCCAAAACTATATACTTGGCTAAATAGTTGGTTGGTATTTGTTTTGATTTTTGTTTGATTTTCTCAGTTGTATACTTTTCACTGATTTTTATTCATTCTTCTTTATTAATGAACACATTAAATGGTATGGATGTTTTCTTGATAATAATTTTGGCTCTTTTTCATAGGTAAGTGTGTGACTTATTTATTACTATTATTTTTTAACTTATAAGTCCATGTATTTCCAGATTGGACTAACTTTTTTTAAATAACAAAGATTTTTTAAAGTGCTTTAAAATTTTCATTGCAACTGTACATATTTTTGTACAATATATTTTCTTGTTTAAATTTCTATGGTTTGAGAATATAGTCTAATTCATACTTTGTGGATTTCTCTGATATTTACAATATACTAAGGAAATATCCTTTGTGGGAAATTCATATGTTTTCGTCAAGCTTATTATTGCATGTTCAAATCCTGATAGCCATTTCTGCTTCCAGGATAATTCAGCTTTCTACTTTCAAAACAAGAAGTAGAGTGAATATTCCTTATAGAAGAGGATGAAGCACCTTCTTGTTTTTAAACAAAAATACTCAGGCATCATTGTTACAGAAAAGCTTAGGAAAATGCACAATGATGGACAATTGCTTGTGTGATTGTCACAGGGTATAAAAGAGTCTATCTTTATGTCTTCAGATTGAAAGAGAAGAAGTTTGACCATATTGAAAGAATAAGTTTGATTCTACAACCTTCTCAATGTTACCTTTGTTTCCTAACAGAAGATAAAATGAATGAATGAATGAATATAGATAGATAGATAGATAGATAGATAGATAGATAGATAGATAGATAGATAGATGATATTGTCTTAGGTTCAAGAAAAATCTGCTGGGGATAATGAAGATGTAATTATCATAATAGTCTTATTCCATTGTTTACCTTCTCTTTATAATCTATGGTTTTATTTCATTTTATTATGTTTTAAAGATCATCTTTGATACTTAGTTTCCCTTATTCTATATCCCTGTAGTTGTCCATGTTTCCCCCAAAATGTTAAGAAAGTAAAGAAGAAGCAAAAAAGAATTTAAAAAGCATGGAAAAGAAACCATAAAAGAAACAGGAAAAACAAATAATATGAGTGAAAAATCATTAAAAAAAATTAAAAGGAAGAAGAATAATAAAGGTGGAAGAAAAAAAGTAACAGGAAAGTAGTAAAACAAAACAAATATCTGGAAAGATGAGAAAGGAAGAAAGAAAATGAAGACCAAACAAGAGAAGGTGGGTAGAAAAAAAGAAATAGAAGAGGGAAAAATGGAGCAAAGAAAAGAAATAAAGAAAAGAAGGAGAAAAAAGAAAAGAAAAAAAAAGTAAAAAGAAAAAAACAGAAAATATAGACCTCTCCCTCAATCTGTATAACTGTATAATGCTGCCAATGCTCTTCAATCAGTCTCTACATCTGGGTACCCTCCACAGGTAAGGTACCCAGATGTAGAGAAAAAAAAATGAGGATTAAACAGTGAAAAAAATAAGTTAAAAAACCATTAATCTAAGTTTCCTGTGATGAGGTTGCTTGTCCCCCAGCTCCCATTCCCCGAGGGATCCAGCTGGTTGTCTGACAACATGCTGGATTACTCCCTGGTTCCCTTCTCTTCCAGACCAGTTGGATGCCTGGTCTCTAGCTGCCTTTCCCAATCCCCTTTTCCCTCTGAGGCAAACACTATTGATTTATGGATGGGATTGTGTTTGATACAAGTAGTCTAAGGAGGTTAATGTATATTGGAAGGCTGCTGTAGGATGATACAGGGAATATATAACAGATGTTTTGGTTGGAGATGAGGATTGTGATTAATAAGATACATACAGAAGTGTTCTACTACAAGGTGTTAAGAATATGGTGGTACATGGGAAAAATATAACTAAAGCAATTTATAGACCATAGTTGATAATAATAGAATAATGTTTTTAAAACAAAAGCAAAGAAGGAACTATGTTAATACTAAAGGTAAAAAATATGGGTTTGGTTTTCTGAGATATTAATATGATTAAGCATGTTCTAGCCTTTGTTTTCTTCAATAATAAGGAGACCTTGACTATGTCATTTAACTAATCTGTGTTCATGTATATATGTTTCTGAACATTAGATGAGTTGAAAGTGCCTGGATAGAGCTCATTAAGAGTAGTGGTTCTTTTTTTAATAGCCGCCATTCGAATGGGTGTAAGATGATATCTCATTGTAGTTTTGATTTGCATTTCCCTAATAGCTAGTGATGTTGAGCATTTTTTCATGTGATTTTTAGCCATTTGTATATCTTCCTCGGAGAAGTGTCTTTTCAGGTTGCTTGCCCATTTTTTAAAATGCATTGTGTGTCTTTTTAATTTTGAGGTGCAGAATTTCTTTATATATGCAGGAAAATAAGCTCCTATCAGATATATGGTTTCCAAATATTTTCTCCCATTGGGTAGGCTGCCTTTTTACTTTCTTGACAACATTCTTTGAGGTGTAAAAGTTTTTAATTTTGAGGAGATCCCATTTATCTATTTTTTTCTTTTGCTGCTTGTGCTTTGGGTGTGAAGTTCATGAAACCATTTCCTATTACAAGGACCAGGAGATGCTTCCCTACGTTATCTTCCAAGGTCTTTATGATCTTGGTTCTTATATTTATATCTTTGATTTATCTTGAGTAGATTTTTGTATAAGATGTGAGATGGTGTTCCTCTCGCATTCTTTTGGATATGTATATTCCATTCTCAAAGCACCATTTTTTGAAGAGGCCATTCTTTCCCAATTGAGTGGCCTTAGTAGCCTTGTTAAATATTGGATGACTGTATATGCAAAGATCTATATCAGGACTCTCAATTTGGTTCCATTAGTCAGTATGTCTATCCTTGTGCCAATACCATGCACTTTTGAGCACTGTAGCTTTACGGTATGTTTTAAAGTCAGGTAGTTTGATACCTCCAATTTCATTTTTCTTTTTTGATATGTTTTTAGCTATTCAGGGCCTCTTACTGTTTCAAATAAATTTTGTAGTTAGTTTTCCAATTCATTAAAAAATGCTGTGTTGAATTTATTGGGATTGCATTAAAGCTGTAGATTCATTTAGATAAGATAGACATATGAATGATGTTTAGATTTCATTTCCATGAACATGTTTGGAGAGGATGTAGAGAAATGGGAACCCTCATCCACTACTGGTGGGAATGTAGAATGTTCCAGCCATTGTGGAGGACAGTTTGGTGGTTCCTCAAAAAACTAGCTGTAGAAATTTCATATGATCCAGCAATTCCAATGCTGGGTATACACCCAGAAGAATTTAAAGCAAAGACATGAACAGATATATGCACACCGATGTTCATAGTGGCATGATTCACCATTGCCCAAGGTTGGAATCAACCAGGTGCTTATCAACAGATGAATGGATAAACTAAATGTGGCACATACATACAATGGAATAGTACTTAGCTGTAAAAAGGAATAAAGTGCTAACACATGGGATAACATGGATGATTCTTGTGGGCCTTATGTTAAGTGAAGCAAGCCAGTCATTGAAGGATCAATAATACATGACCTCACTGATATGAATTAAGCAAATTGAGCAGAATCAGAGAAATATTGTCTGGAAGTTAGGTTTACAAGAAATAGAAAGGGAGAAGACATAGGACATAACCTATGGTTAGTTGAATGTGTGTAGTTGTTTATTGAAAGATATGACATGAGGATAGTGATATTATTGGATTGGGTGGTTCAGGTTTGACAGGTGGGTAGAGTGGAAAGTGAGGGTTGGAAGGTCCAGGAAATTGGGGGTAGAGTTGGGAGAGGGAACAGGTGAGCCCTGGGTATTTCTGGGTATGTGGTTGAAAGTACAAAGTTGGGATTGCTCTTATGGCAATATGAAAAGGAAGGGTTACTGGTTTAGGGTGTTGGATGAGGGGGACATTCAGTACAGGGTGCACCTGGAGCAGGCTTCTAGGGAGTATGTGAGTGATCATTCTGTCATAATGGGTTGTATCAGTGGGTGGAGACCCACATAATGAGCAGGAAGGAGTTGGACTCCCATCCTTGGGAGTACCAATTTGGTCACAAATAGACAAATGGGACTCTCTCAAGAGCATGGGCAGTTCCTAATAGGGGACGACAAAGCAGTGTGACAATATCTCAGTGTTGTTGCATGTAACTATGAATATTGTCATCCAAGGACTGAAGCCAGGGGGCTTCCATGGGCCCCAAGGGGAGGACAGGGAGGAAAGGAATAGATTGAACAGGGGATTTAATGGTCAGTGGAGGTGTTCTACATGATATTACAGTGATGGACACAGGTCATGGTATATATCATCAAAATTTATAAAAGTATATGGTCTAAAATATAAACCATAATGTAAACCATTGACCATGTTTAGTAGGTATGTTTCACTATTTGCATATCAGTTATAACGAAGGTACTATCCACATATAAAAAGGTATTAATAAGGGGGCAGGGAAGAAAGGGGGATGTTTTTGGATATTTGAGAGTTTCCAGTATTCTGTGTGTGACTTTGCTGTGACCTAAAACTTCTTTGAAAACAAAATGAAAAATAGCGAGATGCTAGGGAATGAGTGCGGGAAGGTGCCACGGTACAGACAGGACACCAGATATTGTGGTGATGAAAAGCAAAATGTCAAAAAACTTATTAACAATATTTTTAATTAGGTTTTTAATATCTCAATCTTTTAATTTTAGTTTATTTTTAGTTCTTTAAATATTTTTATTTATTATATTTCTTATTTTTAAAATTATCATTATTGTTTCATTTTCCTATTAATTGTATTTGGTCATTGTAATGGCTTCATTTCTGAAGAAGCTTTTTATCACAGAAAGGTTACAACTGGGGTGGGGGAGGATCATTGGTGTGGGGTGTCTGTGATGTGGGATGCATGGGAGGTAGTTCACGTGAGCATACATATAAGATACATAACAATGTTCAAATGTTCATGGGGCATTGTCACAGTGGGTGGTAACTCACACAATAACCAGGAGAATACTGAATTCCCATCCTTGAGAGCTCTGCAACATTCTGTAAGGGAGCAGCAACAGTGTTCCAAGTGCAGGAGCAGTGACTGGTGAAGGAGGATGGTCCACTGATGGGCCCTTGATATTGATGACCAGGCTTATGAGACTTTTCTTTTGAAATTGAATCTTAGCCTCTTGTTATGGGGTGCCTAAGGGTTACCTCCTGAGAGCCTCTTTGTTACTCAAATATGGCCTCTCTCTAAGCCAAACTCAGCATATGAATGAATTATCTTCCCTCCAGCATGGGACATGACTCATGGGTGTGAGCCTCCCTGGCACTAAGGGATTGCTACCAAGCACCAACTAGCAATCCAACTGGAAAAAGACCTCAAATAAAAGGGGGGGAAGTTAAAGACAAATGAGTTTATATGGCTAAGAGCCTTCAAAGTGAGTAAGGAGGTCAACCCAGAGGTATCACTTAAGCACATCTCAGCATGATCTCATAGACTGCCAAAGTCAATGCCACCCCAATAGTGGGGCTCCTGATGGCTCTGGAGACACCCAGGTCCTATGGTAAGGGTGGATATCTCCAGAGTTTCATGCCTTGCCAGTGGGCCCTACTTTGGAGTTTGTGCTCCTAAGAGTGACAAAGTTGGACTCAGTTATGTCTTCCTGGCACATGGCTCATCTCTCCCTTCTGTTTAAACCTATACTTGGTGCTGAAGTTTGTAGATATACATTCAGAGACTCAAGTCTTTGGGCTGTCCATGTGGCAGCTGGGCCCAGAACCTCAGCGGAGTTGCAAAACCTACTCTACAGATCACTGGACTCACCCAGGACAACTGGTTGGGAGATGATAATGGCCATCCCAGGGAATGGAGAGAGTCTGCAGCTGCAGGCAGGATAGTTCCATCCACCTTCCACATTCAATTGGGGGAAGGAATGGACATCACCATCCCAGAATCCTCGGGATTGGTGGAAGAGTTATGAACTAGAGTGGACTTACTGGTATTCTACTATAGACATATTGTGATTCTAGCAATGAAAGAAATTATGACATTGATGTGGAGCTAGTGACCAGTGGAGGCTCTGGGGGCAGGGAGAAGAGAAAACAGTTCTAATATGGGGGCTTTTTCGGGACTTGGAAATCATCCTGAGTGATGTTGCAGTGACAGAAATAGGCCATTTTATATCATCACATAACATGTAGAACTGCGTGGGAGAGAGTGTAGACTACAATGTGAACTATGGACCATGCTTAATGGCAAAGCCTCAGGATGCATTTATCAATTGCAATGAATGTACCACACTAATGAAGGATATTTATGTTGGAGGGTGTGGGAGGTGTGGGGAGTGGAGCATATGGGAATCCATATATTTTTTGTGTAACATTTATGTAATCTAAGTATCTTTTAAAAAATAAAAAATAAAAAAGAATAATGGTTCCATAACTTCTTGAGTTGTCTTTTGTCTGTTATTTTAGTTTTTGAACTTGAAATAAAGTTTGAAAAAATTTATAACATCTTAATAATGCAAACATGAATATAACTTTTAACAAAACTTTATAGTAATAAACTTTATTGCAATAATAGGAGGAGATGTATGTGTAGCCTTGAGAATGGAAGGGAAAATAATTGTTATTGGTGAAATTTTTGGCATTAATTTAACTACAGCATTTCAATTTGAAACCTACCCCGTTTTTTCTGCTGTTTGATACTGGGACTGGGTTCACCAAACTACATTTCATGGTCAGTCTTGTACTCCTTAATAGGGGGAACACTCGAGGTCTTTTGGTTGTGATCAAGAGACAGAAAAGCAATTTGTGTTTTAGTGTTTTTTTCTAATCTTTAATCTGTCTTTTTTCTATTTGTCTTGAGAGATATGACATCTGATATTTGAGATAGCATCATGTGTGATAATGTTACAAGACTGGCTTTACTTATATTGCCTACGTTTGAGTTTAGGGGTCACTTTCATTATTACTGAGTACTTATATTTTGGACTGTTGATGGATTCCCTTTTGTAGTATTTGTTGTATGTATGTATGTGCATGTGTTACTCTCATTGCAAAAATCAATGTCCTCTCAAAATTCTAGATAAATACTACAAAGTACAAACTGCATAATTTTAATATAGTTTTTCACAAACAGTAAAAATTTAGCTATAATATGTAGGGATATATATTTACTTTAGTAATGCAATCAAAACCCAATGAAATTATTATCATCAAATTCATTTGGCAAAAACAACAAATGGGTACCCTTCAAAGGAGTCAGGTCTGACTTAGGAACTGTTACAGACTGGAAGAAATTAAGGAGAAATAATAGCTAATGGTAGCTGGGGAACCTGGATATGATTTTGAAACAGAAAAAGACCATGTGAAATGTTGATTTCCTCATTCTGGTAATTATATTGTGACTATAAAAAAGGCTAATATCAGGGGATATTTGGGGGGGTACATGTAATAAATAATTTTATAACTTTCTTGTATGTCTAAAAGTAGTTCAAAATAAAAGTTACAAGGTTCAAAGTAAGGATTATCTTTGAGTTAGACAGTGTGTGGTGATTGAGAAGAACCACAAGACAGCACAGCAGTGCTGACAATGTTTTATTTCTTACTGTGGGTGGCTGTTACACAAGTAGTTTCATGGTGTTTGTTTTGTGATGATCATTTAAATGCTATAGATTTTTGGTTGGCACTTCTATGCACTATATCATTGCCTACAGTACAAAAAGAGATTGAAAACCACTTATGAGTCACTCTTGCAACCCTGATGTTGCCACTGTCCTTAAGTTATAAGGCCAATTAGCTTCTTATAATCCCTTTAAACTAAGCCTTGGTCACAAGGAACCTGTGTAGTCACCTTGAACATGTCTTCGCATGCCTATCTTGGGGCATCAGGTGTCAGATGTGCATTAACTGGTGAAGCTTGATCTCGACCTACCTCCAGAAATCCAGGATTTTGGTATCCAAGGCCAGAACATTGCTTCCAATGGCAATGGTAAATATACTTCTTACAACAGTAACCTGGAAAAAAGAGCACATTAAGCATTCATGGAAAATCTTACAGAAAATAGTTGTAAAGATATGTGACCAAACAAGGAATTCTTTCCCCTACATGGTGATATTTTGGTTAACTTTTTATATATAGTGTGAAAAAATAAAAAGGTAGACAAAGCCTAAGAAAGATATTTAAGATAATATTAATATTCTTCTATTATTTGATAATTACAAAATTTATCTGAGAAATATAAGAAAGAAAACATCTAGGCAAATTATCTGTTAGCAACAAACTGACTCATTGTGTTTGTATTTGTATTTGATTCATTGTATTTTTTTCTGATTGCCTCTGTAGTGTTTGTAAAGTAAAAGTGAGATATACCATGTAAAGCACAGTACCTGTCAATGAAAACTATGGCATATAGAATAGTTATGCATTTATAATAGTTAACACCAAGGGCTTTCACCCAAAACCAGCTAAGGACATAAGGGTTTCACTAATCTTCCTCTATATGTAATGATGTAGATATTATGTTGTCCCAAATTGTACTGGAAGCCAGACATACTGTGGTTGGTGAACCACCCTCTCTCACAGGAAATATTTGTGTTCTGAATTTCATCAGTGAGCACTTAATTGGGATATACCTGGGTGATAGAGCTAATAATACTGACAATGGTGCTGAGAATAATAATTATCAAAAAACTAAACTACCAGAAAAGAGTTCTACTTATATGATCACATTGAATACCTACATGAAGGAAGAAATTGAGGCACAAAGAGGTTAAGTGACTAGCACATTACATAAACAGAGGAGCAAGTGTTGAACCCCAGCTTATCCATGATATTATACACAGTAACACACTGTTTCTGATAGTTATGAGATAACAATAAATGTTTGTTCAATGCTGAAAATACTTAACGGCAAAAAGAAAAAGGAAATCGCCATTGTACTTTCAAAGTTATCCATAATAATTTTTTTATTAACATTTTATTTTATTTTATTCCCCTACTAACACATATTCTTTCAAGGAATGCATCAAGGAAGATACAACATAGTCATGAACTAAACCCAAGGTGGCAGAAAGATGACATTAAAGCATTGCCAAAGCAATTCCTACCAAAGTATAGATGGAATCAGAAAATAACAGAGATTTGTATAGCTTTCTGGATTTCTTCTCCCTGCAAAGACACATCAGGAAGCCAAGGAATAAAGAGGGAAAATCTGAAAGGCTCAGATATAATCACCAATTGTTTATTAATACCTGAGGTGTAAGCTATTTAATCTATCAAGAGAAGGTCTGGTGAGAGTTGTATCTGGAGGATAGAAACGGGAATTTTAAAGGGTCAGGGCACCCTTTTTCTCAAGGACTAATAGAATTGAGTTACAGTTATTGATTCTAGAGGAACTCTCTCCTCTAAGAAGACTGTCCCCTTTCTTGACTTTGGATTTCCTCTTAGCAAGAAAGAATACTGTAGCACAGAGTCCTTAGATGGCAAGCCCACCTAACTCAGTCCAGAAATTTAAAAAAGCCAAGATTCAAATTCCAATTGGTTTAACTCCAGGAAAACATTCATAATGCTTCTCTGAATTGCCTCTGAGTTTGGGGTGTGAAGGTTGAAATACACATCAATTAAATATGCAAGTGGAAAAAACAAACTTATGAAAACCAATCAGTTTAGGAGCAGAATAATCACTTACGGGGCATACACAAAGTTAGTGACAGAGCATTTTAATGAAACCTATAGGAAAAGAGAAAAATATCACTGATTCCACTTTTGGAATGAAGGAAGGACATTTTTCCAGAGGAAATTGGAACTCATCTTGTCACTAGAGTAACCATCACAAAGCCCAGAGTAGAGATAGGACCTTTAGGTGTAGGGGTATTTTTAACTTCTAATCTTAGATGCCAAATCATGAGACATAATACAGAAAACACCATAATGATAATAACACTATTTGTACTGTAGTTAATTGCCCAAATAAACCAATAATTTAAATAAATAGCTTTGAAAACCCATTATATGCTTCCAATTATAGGCGCTAGATAAATATTGATGAATATGATATATTTCATTCCCATGTGTTTTGATAAGGCTGGAATAGGAGTTGATAGTAGTTGCTGTTGTCATTTTTGTTGTCATTATGGTAGACATAATATGCATCTACTAGATTAATTAAATTACTTTATATGTAAGGATACTTCATGATTATTTGGCAAACATGCTTACATTAAGTTCATAAATTCAGTCACAAGAAGGTTCTACCCTAAAATTCTAAAATATTTGCTTAATTCATAAATTTTCCAACTCTCAAAGATAGCTATTCAAGCTTCTCCTCTCTGCTAAACCTTTAAACAGCCTCTCTTTCCTCCTTAATAAGAAATGCTCTCCTTGCTCATTCTTGCACTTAGAAAAGTAGACACTGTCAGAAGAGAACCAACTTGTGTTATATATGCTCTGCCTTAGCTCCTGTTTCCTTTTGCTATTGTTTACGGCCATGTTTCTAAAGACGGTCAACCTCTACGTGTCTATATTTTTTTGATACTCTTCTACCTTCAAGTCTTATCCTTCTGACATCTTCTCCATTTCTCATTCATCAACAGTTTTCTCTTTCTATTGAATTATTCCCTTGAACTTATTAGTATCTATAGCATCTTAAGATGGGATAAAAAAAAATTTCCTTGACAAGGTTTTAATTTCTTAGGCTGCTCAAGCAAGTACCGTAAAATAGGTTGGCTGAAACAATAAGAATTTATTAGCTATGGTTCTGAGGCTTTAAAAAAGTCAAAATCAAGGTGTCATCAAGGCAACGCTTTCTTCCCAAAGACTATGGTGTTCTGGGGCTGCCTGCTGGCAATCCTTGACTCCTCTGCCACATGACAAGGCACATAGTAACATCACTGGGTCTCTCACTTTTCTTCCTGATTCCACTAATATAGCTTTCTGCTTTCTGTGACTTCCTTTCTGTGAGTCTAAATTTCATTCTCCTATAAAGAACTCCATTAACAGGATTAAGACCCATCCTGATTGAGGTGGGACACAGTTTAATTGAAGTAACCTCATCAAAAAGCCCTACTTCCAATGTGTTTTCACCTACAGGAATGGATTAAATTTAAGACCTTGTTTTTCTGGGGTATATATTTTAATCCAATTATAAACTACATTTGCCATAATTGATTATATTTCCTTCTTTAAATAACTTCTTCATTTCTGCCTCAAGTGTCACTTCCTTTTAATGCATCATACTGCATTTTTAGTCTCATTTGCTTCATAATTGACACTAAGTAACTGAGGGCTCAGTATCAAATTTTTATCTTTTCTACATGTTCTCAGCTAATCCTGACTTAAATACTCTTCATTTTCTGAAGACTACTGTATTACACCTTTAATCTAGAATTTTATTCTGAACTCCAATTTGATGTATCACTTAAATATCTAATAGGCATTTAAATGTATCTTGTCATCAACTGAATTATTCATTCCTCCTACAACAATATGTCACTCTAGCAATATTCCAAATATCAGTACATAGAAATTCCATTTTCCAGCCCTCTAGGCCCAAACCATTAGGTTATCCTTCATTCTATCTTCTTTGTCAACATACATCCAATCCTAACCAATCTTTTCAGCTTTTCATCAGAAATATACCATAATCTACTTCTATTAATCCACCTTTGTCAAGCCATCTTCGTTTTTCATTTTTGAAGAATTCTACATTGTTTTCCTATGCCCAGACTTGCTGCTGTCTCTATTCTCCACACTAGAGACACATTAATATCTTTTGTAATTTAAAAATCTTCACACTTTACCTCTACTGAAAACACTCCAAGGGTTCACATCTCACTCAATTTAAACCAAGCACCTCCAAGTACAGTTGTAGGATCACACAGGACTGAAAATATGAAACTCTTTGCCACAATGGGTTCTTGCTTCATCTAGCCTAGTATGCTGCTGTTACAGTAATATAGAAAGTCATATGTTAGTTCTCTCTGATTTTGAATATTAAGTATTTTCTTATGTTTGAATAGATAGGCAATCTTAAGTCATGCATACATTCATATTTGGCTTAATTCATTTCATTCACTATATTAGTATTTGAAAGGAGATGAAAAAAAAAAAGATCAAAGACCTAACAGTTTGGTGAAATTCCATAATAAAAGGTACAGTAAAATGGTGTGATTTCTGTACTTTGCCACTTGTGGATTGATATTGTTATACTTTATTGCTACACAAGTAATCTGAAATTCATCACCAAATGTATGGTAGTTTTGGGGACTTTTTATTTTTTGTTTTTATTTAGAATAAATATAGTTGCTGTGAACTCTGATATCTGGTTCTTCTGTCCCTTCCCCAGATTCAGGGACTAAGACCAAACAAATCTTTTAATTTACTTAATAATAAATAATTTTTGATAGTCAAGAAGTATCTGCATAACTCATGAAATGTCTTGTTTTAGCCTAATGAGGAAGAATCCAGACAGAATGAATCTTCCTAATTTCCCAAAATCAGTATTCTTTGACAGCTGACCAAATAGTCGATGATGAAACAGGTCATACAAGAGTTTCTTAAGAAACATATTCATGATAGAAACCTCTTTTCACATTGCTGAATCTCTAAGCATCACTTCTTGCTACTTTCTAAGCAGATGAGCATCATGCAAATATCTTTTTTATTTTTAATACTTTTTTTAATGTTATTTTAAAAAATTCTTTAGATTATATAAATGTTACATAAAAATATAGGGGATTTCCACATGCCCCACTTCCTACTTCTCCCCCACTTTCCCAACATAAACAACATCCTTCATTAGTGTGGTATATTTGTTACAATTGATGAAAACATATTGGAACATTGCCACTAAGTATGGATTATAGTGTACATTAAAGTTTACACTCTGTCCTGCACAATTTTGTAAGTTATGACAAACTATATAATGACCTGTATTCATCATTGCAAAGTCAGTCAGGACAATTACAATGTCCCAAAAATGCCCCCATAATACACCTGTTTTTCCCTCTCCCTCCCCTCAGAGCTTCTGTTGGCCACTGCTAGTGGGCCCTACTTTGGAATTTACACTCCACATTTTGACACAGTTGGACACATTTGTGATTTCCTTACTCATGGCTTTTCTGCCCCTTTTATTTGAACCTATAGTTAGTACTAGATTTGATAGGTGTATGTCCAAGAGACTTAACTCTTTCAGCTGTCTATGTGCTGATTGTGCCCTGAATCTCAACAAAGTTGCAACACGTACTCTCCATGTCATTAGACTCACCTAGGACTAGCAAGGAGGTGATGGTGGACAGCACCCATACCAAGGAACAGAGATAGTCTGCAAATGCAAGCAAGATAGTCCCATCTATCTTCCCCATTTTATATAAGCCCCATCTCAATTAGAGTCAGAGTGGGTATCACCATACCAGAATCTTCAGGACTGGGGAATGAATGATAGACTAGAGTAGAATTGCTGTTATTCTACTATGGAATTACTGTTATTCTAGCAATAGAAGAACATTTATCATTGATGTGGAGGCAAGCATCTTTTTTAATATCCCATGACATCCTTGACTCTAAAGCTGTAAATCAGTGGAACAAGCATGGGTATGTCAGTGGTATAAAATGCTGACAATACCTTGTCCTGCTCAAGGGTGTGCAATGACTGGGACAGAACAAAAGTGTAGGAAGCAAATGAGATAAACAGGTTGTAAAAGTGGTTGACTGTTCACAAGAAGAGAAAGTAGGTAGATGAAATGATAAAAGATTAAGTTGAGCAACATGAGTATAGAGTAGATCTATATCAGGGTTTCATACAAGTGTGTATCAGCAAAGGCCAGTTTGAGAACTGCAGGAATTTCACAGAATAAAAGGTTGCTGCTGTGGAAGCCACAGTAGAGGACATCCAAGGTGATATGGGTGAACTGAAAGCCATCAAAATTGTTACCAATCAAGGCAATAGCATCCAGCAGATCATTAGGAATGGATACATGAGAAGGTTATAAACAGCCACATATCAATCAAAGGCCATAGCCTCATAAGGTTCAGAATAATGCTAAGCCAATCATGGTCAAGTAGAGGGATATCTGGATGCCACAGGCAACAAAGGAAATCATCTTTTCTTCAGACAAGATGTCAATTAAAAGCTTTGGGACAGTGGTGCAAATGAAAAGGATGTCCATGATAGATGACTTACTAAACAGGAAATACATGAGGATGTGGAGGCAGGAGATCATCTGAATCAAAAATATCATGACCATAGATCCAAGGTGGTGAAGTAGGAACTGGTAGGTTGCACTTCTCCTCCAGGAACCTCAGGAAGACAGCAGAAATGCCAGGCATAGGGGAAGCCATGGGACTGCTCTGCTGGGTGTTCAGAGTATTTGGCTGGTGAATGGGGTACTGCTGGCTATTGGCAAGAAGCTGGGCCATAGGGTGATCACTGCAGGCAGCCAAATTCAAGGTGTTTAGTTGAGCAATGTAGAGTGAGAGGGAGACCTGTTTTTTTTCCCCTAACTCTCCTCTTCTGGGTACATGGGAAGCAGCAGGGTTGTAGTGTGACAGGCACACATGGGCAACTAATGAGGAAGAGCCTAGCCAGACACCAGTAGCCTGAGGGAGAGGATGGGTTTTTTTATTTCTGCTTTATTTTATTTTTTGCTTTCTTTCCTTCTCTTCCTTTTTCTTGCTTCCTTTTCCACTTTTGTTCTATTCATTTTTATTTTCCTTTTTTCTCTTTTTATTTATTTTCAGGTAAACATGGGCAATTTTAAAGATTCCAAATAAATAAAAACAAGGGTCAAAAAAAAATTAACACAAAGCCAAATAAAAATAAAATTGTAAACTAGAGAGAGAAATTGAACAACAGAGCAATCCCATCAAAATAAACAGATGTTGAGACATCAACAAAAATTTACATGGCCTACTAAGAAACAGGAAGTTCTGATCCAGTGAAAGAAAAAAATCTAAAAAGCCAAATTTGGAACAAGTAATCAAATATGTCCAGGCAAATCTACTAAACTAATTCAAGGAGATGAAGGAAAAGAAAAAGGATATAAGAAGTTGTTAGGTGAGCATTCAGAAGAAATTGTAAACAAGGATGCCCACTGTCACCATTCTTATTCTGCATTTTGTTAGAAGTTCTTATGAGAGCAGTTACACAAGAAAAATAAATAAAAGACAGGCAAATTGGAAAGGGAGAAGTAAAACTTTCACTCTTTGCAGGTGACATGGTACTATTTAAAGAAAATTTTGAAACACATACAAAAAAGCTACTAGAGCTAATAAATGAGTTTAGCAATGTGGCATTGTATAAGATCAACATGTAAAAACCAATAATGTTTCTGTACACTAAGAATAAGCCTCTGAGAAGGAAATCAAGAAAAATATTCTATTTCTAATAACAACTGAAAGAATCAAATTTCTAGAAATAAATGTAACTAAGAAAGTAATGGACATATATACAGAAAACTACTCAAGACTGCTAAAACAAATCAAAGAAGATCTAAATAAATGGAAGGATATTCCATGTTCATGGATTGGAAGACTAAATATCATTAAAATGTAAACTCTATTCATATTGATTTATAGATTCAACACAATCTCAATATAAATTACAACACCATTTTTTGCAGAAATGGAAAAGCCAATTATCAAATTAATTTTGAAGGGTAAGGGATCCCAAATAGCCAAAAATATCTTGAAATAGAAGAATTAAGTTGGAAGTCTACAGTACCTGATTTTAAAGCATATAACAAAGCTAAGGTAGTCAAAACTGCATGGCATCGGCACGAGGATAAGCATGTTGATCTATAGAACTGATTGAGAGCTCAGAAATAAACCCACACATCTATGGCCAATGGATTTCTGACAATACCACCAAGTCAACTTAACTGGGACAGAATAGTCTCATCAACAAATGATTCTGTAAGAACTTGATATTCATATATGAAAGAATGAAAGAAGATCCCTATCTCATGCCCTCTACCAAAAATTTAAATTAACTGAATATGGATCAAAACCTAAATATAAAAGCCAAGACAATAAAAGTCCTAGGAAAAATATAGGGAAGTATCTACAAGATCTTGTGGTAGGAAATTTTTTCTTAAACTTTACACCCAAAGCATGAGTAATGAAAGAAAAACAATACATGGGATTTCCTCAAAATTAAAAAAAAAATGGTGTGCTTCAAAGGAATTTTTTAAGAAATTGAAAAAGCAGCCTACTCAATGGGAGAAAATATTTGGAAATTGCAAATCTGATAAGGGACTAATATCCAGCATATATAAAGAAATTCTACAAATCAATAATTAAAAGACAAAAAATTCAGTTAAAAATGGGCAAAAGTCTTGAGCAGACACTTTTCCAAAGAGGAAATACAAATGGCTAAAAAGCACATAAAAAGATGTTCAATATCATTCGTTTTTAAGGAAATGCTTAACAAAACTACATTTGTATAGTATATTGTATTTCACACATACTAGACTGGCTTCTATTAATAAAACAGTAAACTACGATTCTTAGAGAATGACGAGAAATAAGAACACTCATTCCCTGCTAGTGAGAATGTGTGGGAATGTAGAATGGTGTAACCACTGTGAAGGACAATTGGGAAGATCCTCAGAAAGCTAAATAAAGAATTGTCATATGATCTGGCAATCCTACTAATAGATATATACCCAAAAGAAATGAAAGCAGGGACACCAACAGATAAATACACACCAATGTTCATTGTGGCATTATTCACAATTGCCAAAGATGGAAGCAACCCAATTATCTATCAATGCATAAATGGATAAATAAAATGTGGTATATATGAATGATGGAATACTAGTCAGCTGAAAGAAGGAATGAAGTACTGCAATGCAACAACATGGATGTACCTTGAGTACCTTATTTTAATTGAAATAAGCCAACACAAAAAGACAAATATTGCATGATCTCTCTGATATGAATTAAGTATAGTGAGTAGACTTGTGGAGGTAGAGTATGGAAGATAAGTTTCTATGAGATAGAATGGAGTAGACAATGATGAGCTGATGCTAAATCTAGGCAGAATTTATAATTAGGTTGATTGTTATGGTTTGGAAATGAATGGAGGTGATGGTGGTACAGTGACATGAATGTAATTAACAGTGTTGAAGTGTGCATGTGAACATGGTTGAAAGGGGAAATTTTTTGTCACACACATTGCTAGTAAGAATGTTGGAAGATAAATATAACCTAGTGAGCTCTGGGGTGGCTGAGGATTGTGGTAAATAATACAAATATAAGACATTTATTTTAAGAGATATAGCAAAGGTACATCACTAGTACAGGTTTTTGATATTGGAGTGGTATATGGGACAAAATGGACCTAAAGAATATGTTTATGGGATATAAATATATTCTTCTTGTAATAGAAATGTTTTCGCAACAGATAGATGCACACAGTAGCTAACAAAATATTAAACTACCACCCTGGGGAAGTCCTGCTACTTTCACAAATAAGATGGCAAAAGTTTCTAGAGTATAAAAGCCTTGCCTAAGAAAATAAAACAGACCAATATGCCTATTTCTCAATTCTAATACTTGCACTTAAGAACCTTATTCTTGTAGTAATTAAATTAGGCATAGTTATAATTAATACCAAAAAGTTACATTCTGAACTCCTCTTTGTTATTATATGTGGCCTCTCTAGGTCTAAAACAAACTCTGCAAATATGCTTACTACCTTCCTCCTGATGAGGAACATGACCCACAGGGAAGTGCCTCCTTGTCTTCTTGGCACTTAGGGTTTATTAAAAGGTGTTAGTCATTGATACATTTGGGAAAGGACCTTGGACAAAAGGATGAAAAAATCAATTAAAACAGTATTTTATGGTTAAGAGATTTCAAAGTGAATTGGGAGGTCATTCTGGAGGTTATGCTTATACATATCTCAGGCAGATTTCACAAACTGCCTCAGTAAACAAAGCCTCAAACAAAAGTGATTCTGAGGGCTCTAGGGACATCTATACACCATAGGCAAGGCACAAGACCTCAGGAAATCAAAAACAATTTCTCAGTGGGCCCTATTCAGGAATATATGAAAATCTCTTTCCCAATATAACATAGTTATACTTATTTATAATTCCCCCAATCATGATTCTTCTCCTTTTATTTGATAATTTGGTTTTCAATATACTTAAATATATTTCTCAGAGACTTAAATCTTTGGTTTGTTCATATGCTGGTTGGGCCCTGAAACCCAGTAGGGTTGCAGTCAGCTCCTACTCTCCAGTTCTTCAGGCTTGCTCTGGACAACTAACAAGATGATGATAGAAAAGTTCTGTGATGGTTAGGTTAATGTGTCAACTCAGCCAAGTAATTGTGTCCAGGTGTTTGGTCCAGCAAGCACTGGGCTAATTGTAATATATGAACATTTATGGACTTTGGTCACCAGTGAATTTACTGGGTGGATGGCTGATTACATCTGCATCAATCAGGGAGATTGCTGTTAACAATGGGTGATGCTTTTATCTAATCAGTTGAATACCTTAAAAGGGAAAGTGATTTTAACTATCAGATAGAGTTTCCCAGCTCGTCTTTCGACAACCCACTTCTCCCAGAAACTCATCAAGGACCTTTCATTGGACTTTCATCGGAGCCCCAGGTTTGTAGCCTGCCTGTGGAACCTGGACTTGTGCATCCCCACAGTCACGTGAGAGATTCTTATAAAATCTTGTGCTATTGAGAGATATCTCCTGGTGATTCTGTTTCCCGAGAGAACCCTGACTAATATAGCTTGGTACCAGGAGTGGTTCTTGAGGAACAGAGTCTTAAACATGGGATGTCTGAGGTGGTTTTGAGAGTTTTGTAATTGACTTTCTACTCTAGTTGTACTTAAGGGTAATAATGGCTCCCTTTCCAATAACGAAGAGGTTGCTAACAGTCCATGGTGTGAGCTGACAATAGAGATAAGCAAAATAGCATCATTGGATTCCCATACTTCCACACCTATAAGAAGCAGGGATCTGGGTGACAGTGTTTTCAACACCTTAACAGAATTTTGTGGAGTTAAAAGGTATAATGATGTTGGCTGGCTCCTCCCAGATACTCTGGATACAGTTAAAAAAGAAAGTGATGAGCTAAAGTCTTCAAATTTGAAACTTAAATGCCACATGAATTATGTGAAATTTGCTATGTGTGCCCTGAAAGAAAATCTTGTCTCCTGTAATCACAGACTTGAGATATCTGAGAATCAAACCGAGACTCTCATTATATGAGTAGCAGAATTACAGAAGAAACTAAAATCTCAACCCCCACAGTGTTTCTGCAATAAAAGTGAAGGCATTGATTGCAAAGGAGTAGAACCCTGAGGATTGAGATGGAGACATATGGGATGATGATAATATTAGTGGGGACACTGGAACCCTAAATTCTGCTGAAACTTAACCAGATAAACCTGCAATGGCCTGCCATGTGGAGATCACACATTCGCAGCCTTGTATCATCCAGCCTCCAGCCTGCCCCAGGAAGTCCGGACCTCCTCCCAGCCATGAGGCAGTTACCAGCCAAACTCCAGCATGCACTGCCCAACCTCCAGTCTGCCCTAAGGTATCTGCCTTCCAATCCCTGCCTGAAGAGATTAATTCTGTCTCACCAGAAGAAAACGCAAAGGAATGCCCTGAGGTCAGTAGCCTGCCAGACATTTCTAATCTTTCTCCTTACCGACCCTGACCACCCATCTTGTCTTTGAGACCTATTACTAGACTAAAATCAAAGCAAGCCCCCAAAGGTGAAATACAAATTGTGGCCCATGAGGAAGTACGCTGTACTTTGAAAGAACTGCATGAATTTTCCAACTTATATAGACAGAAATCAGGGGAATATGTGTGGGAATGGATACTAAGTGTATGGGATAATAGTGGAAGGAATATAAAGTTGGATCAGGCTGAATTTATTGATATGGGCCCACTAAGCAGAAATTCTGGATTCAACACTGTAGCTTGAGGGGTTAGAAACAGCTATAACAGTTTGTTTGGGTGGCTGACTGAAACATGAACCAAAAGTTGGTCTAGCATTACTGAGGTTGAGATGCCCGACTTGCCCTGGTATACAGTAGAAGAGGGAATTTAAAGGCTTAGAGATATTGGAATGTTAGAATAGATTTACCATTTGAGACCTGCCCACCCACCCCAGAAATGTCCAGAGGACACAACTTTAACCAGCACTGTGAGGAATAAATTTGTAAGACTAACCCCATCTTCTCTGAAGAGCTCTGTGGTTGCTCATCTTTAGTCCAGATATTACTGTAGGGAGGCCTGTAATGGAATTAGAATCCTTTCACATTATAGGGATGATCAGATCTTGGCCAGTAAAAGTCAAGTATTGGCAGTTATTCGCCAAAGGCAAGGTGGACGTGGCTACCACAATGAAAGGCAGATTCAAAGCAGCACTCAGAATAGTCTGAGTCACATGGAGTTATGTCATTGGCTAATAGATAATGGGGTACCTAGAAGTGAAAAACATAGGCAGTCTACTAAATTTCTTCTGGATCTGTTTAAGCAGAAGAGTTCTAGGTTGAGTGAACAAAACCTTAACTCAAATTACAGAAACAGACAATCAAGGCCTCTTAATCAATTCCCAGACTTGAGACAGTTTAGAGACCTAGAGCCCCTTGAATGAGGAGAAGACCATGTCCCCTTGGGGAAGGATCCTGTTAAACTGCCAAAATTTTATACTGTTAATCTGCCTCCCTCCTTTCCCCAAGGCCTTTTACCAGAGTAACTGTGCATTGGGGAAAAGGAAATGATGAGACATTTCAGGGATTATTAGAAAATGGCTCAGAAGTTACATTAATTTCAGGAGACCCAAATATCACTGTGGTCCACCAGTCAGAGTAGGGCCTTATGGAGGTCAGATGATTGCTGGAGTTTCAGCTCAGGTCAGTCTCACAGTGGTCTAGTGGGTCTCTGAACCCATTCTGTGGTTATTTCCCCAGTTCAAGAATGCATAATTGGAATAGAAATAATTAGTAACTGGAAGAATCCCCACATTGGATCCCTGACTTGTGGAGTGAGGGCTATTACAGTTGGAAAGACCAAGTGGAAGCCACTAGAACTGCCCCTACCTAGGAAAAGAGTAAATCAAAGGCAGTATTGGATTCCTGGAGGGATTGCAGAGATTAGTGCCACCATAAAGGGTTTGAAGGATGCAGGGGTGATGATTCCCACCACATCCCCATTCAACTCTCCTATTTGCCTGTGCAGAAAACAGATGGATCTTGGAGGATGACAGTAGATTCTCATAAACTTAACCAGGTGGTGACTCCAAGTGCAGCTGCTGTCCCAGATGTGGAATCATTGCTTGAGTAAATCAACACTTCTGGTACCTGGTATACAGCTGTTGATCTGGCAAATGCTTTTTTCTCAATTGCCATTAGTAAGGACTGCCAGACACAGTTTGCTTTCAGCTGGCAAGGCCAGCAGTATACCTTCACTGTCTTGCCTCAGGGGTATATCAACTCTTTAACCTCATAATATTGTCTGCAGGGACCTTGATCATCTCTTCCTCCCACAAGACATCACACTGGTCCATTATATTGATGATATCATGTTGATAGGACCTACTGAGCAAGAAGTAGAAAAGACTCTGGATTTATTGGTAAGGCATTTGTGTGAGAAGAGGATGGGAGATAAATGCAACAAAAATACAGGGTCCTTCCACCTCATTGAAATTTCTAGGTGTCCAGTGGTATGGGGCATGTCAAAATATCCCTTCTAAAGTAAAGGATAAGCTGTTGCACCTGGCCCCTCCTATGACCAAAAAAGAGGCACAATGGTTAGTGGGCCTCTTTGGATTTTGGAGACAACTCATTCCCCATTTGGGTGTGCTACTCCAGCCCCTTTACCGAGTGGCCAGAAAAACTGCTAGTTTTGTTTGGGGACTGGAACAAGAGGAAGCCCTGTGACAGCCAGGCTGCTATGCAAGCTGCACTACTACTTGGACCATATGATCCAGAAGATCCAATGATGCTGGAAGTTTCAGTGGAAAATAGAGATGCTGTCTGGTGGCTTTGGTAGGCCTCTATAGGGGAGTCACAATGCAGACCCTTAGGATTTTAGAGCAAAGCCTTGCCATCCTCTGCAAATAACTACTCTGCTTTTGAGAAGTAGCTTTGGCTTGTTACTGGGCCTTAGTAGAGACTGAACGCTTAACCATGGACCATCAAGTTACCATGAGACCTGAGTTGCCTATCATGAGCTGGTTATTGTCTGACCCAACAAACCATAAAGTTGGGCATGCATAGCAGCACTCCATAATAAAGTGGAAGTGGTATATATGAGATAGGGCTAGAGCAGGTCCTGAAGGCACAAGTAAGTTACACGAGGAAGTAGCCCAAATGCCCATGGTCACTACCCGTGCCATACTACCTTCTGTTTCCCAGCCCACAGCTTTGGCTTTTGGGGAGTCCCTTACAATCAGTTGACTGAGGATGAGAAAACTCAGGCCTGGTTTACAAATGGTTCTGCACAATATGCAGGTACCACCCAAAAGTGGACACCTGTGGAACTGCAGCCCTTTTCTGGGACATCCTTGAAGGATAATGGTGAGGGCAAATACTCCCAGTGGGCAGAGCTTTGAGCAGTGCATCTAGTTGTTCATTTTGCATGGAAGAAGAAATGGCCAGAGGTGTGTTTGTACACTGATTCATGGGCTGTTGCCAATGGTTTGGCTGGATGGTCAGGGATTTGGAAGGAACATGATTGGAAAATAGGTGACAAGGAGGTCTGGAGAAGAGCTATGTGGATAGACCTCTCTGAGTGGGCAAAAAACATGAACATATTTGTGTCCCATGTGAATGCTCACCAGAGGGTGACTTCAGCAGAGGAAGAGTTTAGTAATCAAGTGGATAAGATGGTCTGCTCTGTGGCTAATGCTCAGCCTCTTTCCCCAGCTACTCCTGCCATTGCCCAATGGGCTCATGAACAAAGTGGTCATGGAGTAAGAATGAAGGTTATGCATGGGCTCAGCAACATGGACTTCCCCTCACCAAGGCTGACTTGGCTACAGCCACCACTGAATGCCCTATCAGACTGCAGCAGAGACCAACACTCAGCCCCCAATATGGTACCATTCCTCAAGGTGACCATCCTGCTACCTGGTGGCAGGTTGACTACTTTGGGCCACTTCTACCATGGAAGGGGCAGTGATTTGTTTTAACTGGTATAGACACATACTCTGACTATGGGTTTACTTTTCTGGCATGTAATGCTTCTTCCAAAGCTACCATCTGCCGACTTACTGAATGTCTTATATACTGCTATGGCATTCCACACAGCATTGCTTCTGATCAAGGAACCCATTTCACAGGAAATTATATGTGGGAATGGGTACATGCCCATGGAATTCACTGGCCTTACCATGTTCCCCTTCACCCTGAAGCAGCTAGATTAATATAATGGTGGAATGGCCTTTTAAAGACTCAATTATGGCTCCAACTAGGTGGCAATACCTTGTAGGGCTGGGGCAATGTTCTCCAGGAGGCTGTGTATGCTCTGAATCAGCGTCCTCTCTATGGTGCTGTTTCTCCCATAACCAGGATTCATGGGTCCAGGAATCAAGGGGTGGAAATGGGAGTGACACCACTCACTATTACCTCTAGTGACCCACTAGGAAAACTTTTGCTTCCTGTCCCTGGAACTTTAAGCTCTGTTGGTCTATAGGTTTTAGTTCCAAAAGGAGGAGTGCTGCCAGGGAATATAATGATTCCAGTGAACTGGAAGTTAAGACTGCCACCTGGCCTCTTTGGGCTCCTTTTACCTGTGAATCAGCAGGCAAAGAAGGGAATTACTGTACTGGCTGGGGTGATTGATCCTGACTATCAAGGGGAAATAGGACTACATCTATATAATGGGAGTAAAGAAGAGTTTGCCTGGAATGCAGGAGATCCTCTAGGGCGTCTCCTAGTACTGCCATGCCCTGTGATTAAAGTCAATGGAAAATTGCAGCAAAACAATTCAAGCAATACTGACAATGGCCCAGAATCTTCGGGAATGAAAGTTTGGGTCACCCCACCAGGCAAAGAACCATGGCCAGCTGAAGTGTTTACTGAATGTAACGGGAAGATGGAATGGGTAGTGGAAGAAGGTAGTGGTAAATATGAACTTCGACCATGTGACCAGTTGCAGAAACAAGGACTGTAATAGTCATGAACCCTTCTTCCTTGTTTCATTATGAGTGTGACTGTATATGTATGCAAAACGAATTTCTTATTTTCTTCCCCAAACTTTTACCCTATCATATGAAAAGTTGTATTAATTCCACATCATAATATTTAAGGATGTCAAGTTTAAGATTGAATATTACCCAAGGACTTGGACCCTATTCTGTGGGGAATTAATGTGATTTTGGTTGTATGCAGGGGAGTTGAACACTGCTAGGCAGAAATATATATGTATGCTTGTCTGTTATTGTTTTTACTTAGAGACTAAGTGTGGTTTAGGGTAATGTGTATGATTGCCAAGTCAACAAGGGGTGGATTGCAATGGTTAGGCTAATGTGTCAACTCGACCAGGTAATTGTGTCCAGGTGTTTATTCCAGCAAGCATTGGGCTAAGTGTAATACAAGAGCATGTATGGACTTTGATCATCAGTGAGTTTACTGAGAGGATGGCTGATTACATCTTCATCAGTCAGGGAGATTGCATCATCAGTGGGTGACATTTCTATCCAATCAGTTGAATGACTTAAAAGGGGAAGTGATTTCAACAGAGAGAATTTCCCAGTTCACCGTTGGACAGTCAACTTCTCCCAGAAACTCATCAAGTACCTTTTATCGTACTTTCATTGGAGCCCCTGGCTTGCAGCCTGCCTGTGGAACCTGGACTTGTGCAGCCCCACGGTCCCACGGCAGACTCTTTTAAAATCTCATATTATTGTGAGATAGCTCCTGTTGATTCTGTTTCCTGAAAGAACCCTGACTAATACAGTTAGTGATGTTGAACATCTTTTCATGTGCTTTTTACTTATTTGAAAATTTCCTTTAGAAAAGTGTCTATTCAAATCTCTTGCCACTTTTTAAAATGGGTTGTTAGTCTTTTTTACTTTTGAGTTGTAGGATTTCTTTATATATGCTGGATATTAGGCCTTTATAGGATAAATAGTTACCAAATATTTTCTCCCATTGAGTAGACTGCCTGAAAACTTTCTCTACAAATTCTTTTGAAGAGCAAAAGCCTTTAATTTTGAGGAGGCCCTATTTATTTCTTCTATATTTCAGAGCTCATGCTTTGGGTGTAAAGTTAATGAAACCATTTCCTACTACAAAATCTCCTAGATGTTTACCTACATTATCTTCTAGGAGCTTTATGGTCTTGCCTCTTATATTTATGTCTTTGATCTAATTTGAGTTAACTTTTGTATAGGTCATGAGACCATGATACTTTCTCATACATTTGGAAGTGGATATCCAGTTCTCTAAGCAGCATTTGTTGAAATGGCCCTTCTGTCCCAGTTGAGTGGGCTTGTGACCTTGTGGAATATTAGTTGTCTGTTTGTATGAAGATGCATGTCAGAACTTTCAATTTGGGCCCATTGCTCAGGATGTCTACCTTGTGCCAGCACCATGCAGTTCTGACCACAGTAGCTTTTTAGTATGCTTTAAAAGAAATGTAATGTGATTCCTCCAATTACTTTTTCTTTTTCAATATTTTTTGTCTATTCAGGTCCACTTGCCCTTTCAAATAAATTTCATAATTAGCTTTTCCAAATCATTACAAATTTTGTTGTAATTTTTATTGAGTTTGTGCTAAATCTGTACATCTGTTTTGGTAGGACAGACATCTTAATGTTGTTTAGTCTTCCAATCCATGAACATGGAATATTCTTTCATTTGTTTAGTTTTTATTTGTTTTTTTTTAACAATGTTGTGTAGTTTTCTGTGTACAAGTCCTTTAAATCTTTAGCTAAGTTTACTCCTAGATAATTGATTCTTTTAGTTGCTAAAGTAATGGAATTTTTTCTTGAATTCATTCTCAGATTGCTTTTTATTGGTCTAAGTGAATACTACTGGTTATTGCATTTTGACCTTATATCCCGCCACTTTACTGAACTCTATTTATAAGCTCTAGAAGCTTTGTTGTAGATTTCTCAGTGCTCTCTATGCATAAGATCATATATTTTCAAATAGAACCATTTTACTCCTTCCTTTCCATTTTGAGTGCCTTTTATATTTTTTCTTGCCAAAGTGCTCAAGCAAGTACTTCTAATAAAATGTTAAATAAAAGTGGTGACAATGGGAATCTTGTCTTGTTCCAGATCTTAGAGGTAAAGCCTTTAGCATTTCAAAATTTAAAATGAAGTTAGGTGTGGGTTTTTCATATATATATTTTATCATGTTGAGGATGTTTGCTTCTATTCCTATATTTTGAAGTGTTTTTATCAAGAAAGATTCTGTATCTTCTCAAATGCTCTTTCTGCAGCAATGTAGATGATTGTGTGATTTTTTTTTCCTTTGGTCTGTTAATGTGATTGATTTTCTTATGTTGAACCATTTTTCATGGCAGAGATGAATGTAAATTGATCATGGTATATAATTCTTTGGTGTGTTGTTGAATATGATTAGCAAGAATTTCAATGAGTATTTTAGCATCCAGGTTTGTTGGCATTCAGGAACTGGGTCAGTGAAAATGGTGCCACGGATGAGAAAAAAAGAGACAAAGAGAAGAAGAAACATGGATCAGGGGTCTCTCCATCCGATATGGAGAGAAGAGCCCAGCCACCTCACAAAGTGTGGCTTTTATTTCAGCTTTAGAACAAAGAAAATACATGTGAGCATGTGCAATGGTAATAGATACTTGATAGTTACATCTTACTGAAATCAACAAGTCTTAAAGGTTAATGGCTCATTTCCTCTTTTCAGTCCTGCAATTCACAGACATTGTAAATCTTATTTATCATGCAAAGTACTCAATGGATGCTCAGGATGTTTCCCCACCCAGCTACTATAAGATCCTATCTCACTATCTTGAGACTAGGCTCTTATCTCCTACATTCCAGGGTGTCTCTTACATTCCAAAGTGATCTGCTTACTGTCAGTAGTCTTGGCCTTTGATTGAAACTCCATCATTTCCCCCTTTTTTATTAATTAAATTTTTTCAGTGAAGACTATAGGAACCCTTATATATGCTGATACAAGGTGATCTCCTGTCGGTCTTGTCTTCTTCCATAGGCTCTCGTGACTGTGCCTGTCTTAGGTTGTCCTCCTCTGAGAATCTTACCCACCATTGACTACCAGTCAAGCTTTTGAGCTCTTACATGGAAGGCAATTTCATTAATATTTAGACTTCTTCAGGTTCCTTAAGTGAATATTTTTGTGCAGATCATTAGTATTAAGATCAAGGGGTTATTAGTAGAATCTTTCTACTAAATAATGCAAAATTAGTTTTTCATGGCCAAGTTTCTTAACATAAATGCATTTATCTGATCTAATTCTTCATTTTTTCTATGAATATATGTAGACATGCTCAATGCCTTCTTTTACAATTCTAAAATATCTAAAGAAACATTATGTTTATATCAAATCAAATGATTTTTCACTTTCAAAGGAGTAATACAAAAAGAACTTTCATTCCAATCACATTTAAGAACTCTTAACAAGTTTAAATTATAAATTTGATTACCCAAATGTATAATAG